>JAOCPS010657483.1:0-10776 GCA_025505425.1 Graphium colonna | reverse complement strand
TCAAATTCGCGGACTTGACTCTTTACAGTCTATCGCCATTCGGGGCGCTGTGCTGCCAAATCTTCCCACCGAGAGGGCTCTATATTCATCATTCGACTACATATCACGTGTCTACACATCAATTTTACATAGAGCGACTTGCCTCAGAACTGTGTGACCCAAACGTATAACTGGATACGATAGTTTGTTAAGGTTCCATGAAATTTGAAAGGACTGAGATCTCTCACCAATCTGTTAATGACTGTCATAAGGGTTCATGGACACCGAGACCGATTTTTCACATGCTCATTACAGACACACACAGATACAAAAAAAAATTTTTTTTTAATTAAATGAATACTTTAAATACTATAAAACCAATATATGTAGACCCAATAATTCTTTATCTATAGATCTTCGTAAAACTCTTCAACCAGTTTTCGGGATCTCTATCTATTTTTGTGGTACTTCTGGATTATTGTACAAGTGTTTGAAATATAAACATTACATAGTTTGACTCGTAATTTCAGAATATTCATACATTGTCATGAAAAGTGTCGAATATATTATAAAAAATATTAGGACAGTTGCGAGGGAAAATAAACCGATGCTTTTATCCGATTTCTAGGCGATGTTTCTATCCACGTGTCTCCAAAGCGTGATCTCGATATATACTATGTATGCATAATAAATTATTGTCTCGGAGCCAATCATACGCAAAACACGCACATCTATACGTATATATTATAACTATATATATTTGTCTCGCATTTACCTCGACTATTGGTTTAAATTCCAAAGGAAATAAAAAGTCAAGTTGTCAATATTGATTAACCCCGAAATAGTAAACCATTTCTTCGTAGACAATCAGTGTAATGAGTTCGGAAAATATTTTAGTGTAATCACCACTAAAGATAGTAGAGTTCGTTAATTTTTTTGAAAAGGAAAGCAAATGAGCAGACAGTTCACCTCGTTTTAAGTGATCCCATCGCCTATAGACACACAACATCCGAAGAGTTGCGAGTGCGCTGTCAACCTGGGAAATTGGATTCGAGATGTTTATTGCATGGGATTGTGTCAGGATTAAGGATTTGGCGGTGAAAAGAAAAAGGTAGGACTGGCCATCCGATATCCCCAAAAGTCATGCATACTTTGTTTTATCCCGACTTTGTAAAGGGCGGTGGTACTTCCCCGGGCGAGCGTGGCCGTAGGAGTGCAGCAAAAGCTGTGAAAAGCGTTTATTCTCTACTACTCCACAAAATTATACTTGTGCTACCAGCTCGTTAAGTTTACAAAGCCATTCATTAACTTAACAAGCAGAAAAAACTGATAACAGATTGCACTGCTTTAAGGTGACAGAGGGGAATGGCTGAAGAATGTCGATTTGCATAAATCATTAGGTTTTAGGGGAGAACAATCAAACAGCAAAAAGGCCATTATCAACCAATCGTCTGACCAGAATGCACCACTAATAATTTTCTTCCTTTTTCCTTTACAAATGTACATGCAAACAGCCTGGCAACCAACACCGAGTCACGTGATACGTCAACCGCTATTTTTAGCGCGACCGGTCCGACCGCCCGCCGGAGAGAAAACCGGACCGGTTCCCGGGCGTTCCGACGCGATTCTAGGAACCGTGACGGATCACCGGACGTCTAAACCGCAATGCCCCATGAATGAGGGTTGCCCTACGTATAAGCAGGATTACTTTTGGCGCATTATAATGTCAATCGAAAACGTCACAATAGTTTTGACATATTATTTTTTCTCTGAGCGAAACCACTGCTACTTTATTCATTGTAATATTATAAAGGTCAAGAGAGATTTTGTTCGTTTGTCTGAACACATTGCTGCACGTATGTATTTTTTTCGCGGACATGTTAATGTTTCTTAGAGTGAAAGAACTTTTTTCTAACTTTTTCCAGACACACACACACACACATACACGTGCATACGCACACGCACACACGATATATACGATAACAGTTTGATTAGATTATTTTAGCACACAATACTTATATTTCTCTAACATGCATGCGACACAATACGTATATATCTATATCAATGGTAAAGAACTGTAACATAAAAAGCTACTTTGAATTTTTGGAATTAAAGCGTAGTTTCATATTTAGATTATCTTTCATAAAGCTTTTTTATTATTTTGCTGTGTTCACGGTGATAACCTTACAGAGGACACCCCGTTTCAAGTAGCAGAACATTAGCACAGACGTATGTACCTACACAAAAACCGGATTTCCAGTTGCGTCATTACACGCTGCACTTTTAACGTCAGATGCAGAACACAAGTACAGAGAGCATACTTTTTGTAATTACTGGCATAGTATTGTCATTTAAAGAATGAGATTGTACGTGTTATGATCTCTTGTTTATAAGAGCTCTATTAACAATCCTTTTCCCTAAATGACGATGTTCATACAACTTACCAATTTTAACATCCATGAAACGGTAGATAATTCGAAAAAATATTAATAATCATACAATAGTCATAAATTAACAATCTAAAAATATATCACATTGAATCTATTTGATTGGTGATTCACCAACGATATTAAAGGAAAGCACTCGGTACTCGATTGTCATCATATTTATGTAATGAAAGTAGGGGCAAAGTTTTAGCCAAAATATTGTAATACACGAATGAAGTGTGGCGGTTGTGATCAGCTGCCACGCGTGAGGCCGTCGACCCCTTCCGCCTTCCGTCTCGCTCCGGCCACGCCGTGTCCGCTTGTATGAGCATGAGTTACGTAATTAATCTTTCAACTTTAAATTATGTTTAATTATTGATAAATCAATATTAATTTTTATTATTTTTATTCTACATATATGATCGTTACATATAAATCCTATCCGTAAAGTATTGAAGGTGATTCACCATTCACTCTGTGTATGGAGTTTCACACGTAGTTTAACATGAATAATAAATCTAAAAAAAATATTTACTAATTATATAGTCTTAAATTGAACAGATGGAATCAGTACTTACTATATATGATTAATTTGGCTGTCGCGGAATTCTAAGAGAAACAATGTATTTTAGGAAAAAAAAATACTTAAAAATACAATACAAATTTCGAATCTAATCAGAATTATAAAAGAAGTGATCAGTGCTACCTAAAGTTTCAAGTTATTTGAAAAAAAAAAAATCTATTGAAGATACCTTGAACATTGATCACCTTTTTTATTCATATAAAAATACGTTATGTCATACTGGTCAAGCAGCTTACATCTTCGCAGATGCTACTAACTTCGCCTTTGATCTGTGACTTGTTTATCATTCAATGTTACGCCATAACTTTGATGTATTAATTAATCATCAACGTCCTTAGCTTTACGCTACTATGTTCAATTACGTAATACTACAGTGATCTCGAAATTATGTTCGTTTGTTTGTAGGTTTACGTGTAGTACGAGATGATAAATTTGTGGTTAGAAATTATTTAAGTAACGTCAGCTACTGCTGATAATTGTTGTTTAGATTTATTAAGTTTATATTCTATGTAAGCTTTGGAAATTACGTTTCAAGATTTTAATGGCGTTTAGCATTTATTTGTCAATTCGGATGTTTCTATATTTTATGTATGTTCGCTCGTATATCCGCCATTTTTGAACCGATCTGGAAAATTATTTTTTTACCGGTACTTTCGTAATGGTTCCGTAAATTGTTAGAAAATTCGATTCAGTAGTTTTTTTTTTTTAATTTAAAATAAAGGGAAAACCATATTCCCGAAAGGGTTAGGCGTTTGAAGTCGGTTTTTGTAATTTTCTGGGGAAATGACCTTGTCTTAAAAGTGTTAGGGTGATTGTAGGTAGGATACGGTCTTCGAATCGCAAATGAGCCGGTCGTTTGGCTATTATTTGGGGACAGGACAATTTTAATCATAGCTACATGGAAAATTATGGAATCAGTTATAATTATTTGTACATAACGCGTAAAAATTAACTTAGATTATGTCTATTTAACTTTTTGTTGTTTTCAAATGAGTGGACTGGGTGTATAATCCATAGAGTTTTACTAATGAAACATCTATTGGGCTGGCTTGGCTACGGCTTAAACTTAATTGTTAGCGTGGTGATACAGGACGTGGCGATGGATCGCCACGCTATATGATGGAATGTATGTACTGTACGTTTTTTATTTAATTTTAGTGAATTTGTATATAGTATATATTGTTTTTTCGGCAGAAGTTTTGTAGTGAAATGCAATGTAGATGACATTTATTAATAATTTTATTATGCCATATTTAGTTCTTTTCATAATCTGTACTTAAAAGTCGATTACTTGGACAAAAAAATGACGTGACGGCCCAATTCTTTTTTGTGAGGAATTAACGATGGATGTTTGTCACTTTTACATGCAAAAAAGCGATAAATATTTTAAAATTGAAGAATTTGTTTAATTTTTAGGCCTTAGTTGTATGAGCTAGCTTAGAAAAGTTAAATTCGATATTTCTAACATTGAGAAAGGATAAGTTTAGGACATTTGTATAGACGCAATTTTTAAATGGTAAGCAAATGCATACTGGCCGGTTTGATCGCTATTTCTAAATGCAAACTATAAAAATCAAAAGTAATCCACGAGATATAACTGACAGTTTCGTATCTGTGCCAGGTTTCTAGGTTTTTCCTGCAACGTGCGAACTGGACTAAGGTTAACCGACTTCAGTCCACGACTCGCTCGTGACTTGGTGCAATTGAGTGATTGGCTTCGGACTGTATACTTCTAGGTTGTACACGGAAACAAGTTAATTAAAGATACGTTTATATGTACTATGAAGCTATTTCCGTTAGCGTTAATACATGTCCGAACTATGGAATTAAGATCACTAGTAGGTTGGCGCAGTGGCTAAGGTGCAGGCTGCGGCGTCGCAGGCCGTGGGTCCGATTCCCACACGCAAATATTTATATGACCCACAAATAATTGTTTCGGACTTGGGTGTTTGTCTATGTTTGTAAATTGCCCTTGTAACACAAGACGTAGATCTTATCTTAAGGGTACCGTTTAAAAAACACACACAATTTAAAACTGATCGAAAACTTTAATAAAACTATATCTATTAAAAATGTAATTATTTGTGTTCAATATAGTATTCGTTTTACGTTTTCTAATTACTTCATGCAACCATTATTTCGATGGAGAAAAATTAAGAAAATTACCTAAATATAACAGACAAAACTTGGGAAAAAATTCTCGAAACAATTTATTGAAAACGATTTTTACAGTTTGTTTTACAGCCAGTTGCACGTGATTTACAAAGTGCCCTTGCGAAAAGAGAATAATTATTACAAAAAACATTCCGGCGCAAATGAAGTGATATAAATAGATCTCAATAAAACTTCAACGAGCAGAATAAGCATCCTGTAGCAATATAAAGTGTTAGATAACTAATTAAAAGAAAGAGATACACTGCACAAATAGATAATATTAGCTAGACTAATATATTAAAAAAAAAACAACGCAATGTGCAATTTTTTACTTTTATTATAGAACCTGGAAACAAGCTAGCGTAATTGTGGATGTTTTATGAACATAGAACATGTTATTGTTTAGTCAGTGTAAACACTGAACCAAAAGTGTAATGTTTGTAAAGTTTAGGTAAATAAAAAATTGTTGATATTTAGCAAAAAAAAAAAATGGTAAAAATAAATCACGATGCGTAACAATGCGAATACAGTTGGATTTATTGATAAAACCTAGAGAAGTTTAAACGTCTTTATGTGAATGTTTCGTGTAATGAAATTGGCAAGTAACAGTAGACATTTTAAGGTGGTAGATCATAATATCTTTTCACAGCTTTTGCTGCACTCCTACGGCCGCGCTTTTCCGGGAAAGTACCACTGCTCTTTATAAAGTCGGCATAAAATGAAGTATACATGACTTGGGGATGCCGGATGGCCATTTCCACCCTTCTCTTTTCACTCCAAATTCTTAATCCCGACCGATCCTTTCCAATAAATCTATTTTATCCAATTTCCCTGGTTGATAACGCACTCGTGACTCACCAAGAGCGTATGCCTATGTATGCGCGACGGGATCGCTTACCATCAGGTGAACCGTCTGCCCGTTTGTCTCCCTTTCCATATAAAATATCAACTAAAGTAAAAAAGTTGTTTCCTCACATAGTATACAAAAAGGGCAAAATTTTTAATTTTTAGTGTGTTAGACAACGTCATTATGCAGGATGACTCAACGCCATCTTTGAGACTCACTTAATCACAATATGCATCCTACAAATGACAAATGAGGATACAAAATCGTCAAGGACCTCAATTATGGATATGCTCGAATCCCAATGGATGTAATATATCGATATTGTATATGATATAAAGATACCGTGACGTCATGATGGTGGTTGTGGGTCTTCCCCACTTTCATATCAATGCACCAGAATTCCATCTCAATTTACGACGCTCTAACTGTACAAACATTTACGTACGAAAGCAAATAAGTATGAGTAATAAGATGTGACGAATTTCTTGATCAATGTAGGTATTTACACGACATGGATATTATGCACGCTATGAGCAATATCGTCACGTAGATACTTTTATAAACTGTTTGTAAATCATGGTTCAATTTCAATATATTTTAAACTTCAAAATAGGTTTCCTTGTTTTCAGTTTAAATAATTACTCTCTACTCCATAGTTATCAAAACAAGCCTGCCGAATATTGAACCATTTTTCATAAAATTCCGCAATAGCTATCGACCTCCTTTTTACGTAGTTTTTAAAAGAATATTGTTTTTAAAATTGCGTATTGTCAAAAAGTATTCGTAATTGAGAATGGTCAACAAATTTGACATCAGAATGATTGTGTGAAAAACTAAATAGGAGGATATAAGGAAAAAAAATTCCTTTCAAAATACGTCATAAAACCATCACTAATATTTATCGTTATTCACAATTAAAATATTTATAATAAATAGACATAAACTAACTACAATAATCTGATAACCCTACTTCGCGCGGTAAGGTGCCAGGAAGACTGGCTGCGTTACCCCGCTGAATGGTTATACTTAACTTTTGGTCGATAAAAGATCCACTCTCTGGTCGCCTGTTGCATCATTTTAAATATAAATGTATAAAATTTCCTTTTCGACTTGAATTTAGAATATTAGGCGACCATTTTTGTTTTCTTCAAGTATTCGTAACCCTTTACGGTCGTGCTTATTCTATGAAAAATGAATAAAGGTATAATTTAAAACGTAAATACATCAGTAAAATGTGTAGCTATTATTGCTGCTCTTCTATTTTATTTATAGCAACAATTTAAACTCACAAAAAACCTTCATATTGTGTAGCTTCTTCCGTCGACACTGACAGCAACAAAAAGGTCTTTCAGAAATCCTATTTATTGTCAGAATGAATCCTTTAAAAATCTCGCGACCGAGCGATTGCGTATTAAACGAGGCCGTATATTGTACGTTCGGATGTGTGGAACCTTGCGTTTCACCTTGGTCACCTGATCCATAACCTAGATATGACTAGAGCTCACAAAGGACCGATTTGTTTCGAAATATGCTAAGATCCCCACAATGTGCGGAGGACAACGCAGCTCTTGTTTCCATGGTTCTTTATAGAAAGAGACGAGCGTGGCCAATTGTATATGCATATGCATTCACCAATTTGTGTATAGAACTTAGTCAATGAGTAAGACGCGTCTAGTGACAGAAATAATAAGGTAAATATCATTATTGTTTCCATATTATGGATAAAGGTTTATAGTTAACTATAACGGTAGTCTTTTTTCCTGATTTTCACCTGATACTTATTGACAGAGGCCTGAAAGTGCCTCTTCATGGTTGGGTTTCATTATTATTATTATTATTATTTTATAAATTTTAATCCAATATGTCTATTTTTGCATTTCTTATTTTATTTGTATTATTATAATTTTATTGTAATTTCGTTAATTGGTTGTAAATTATTGTATCAATCTTTATTTATTGTATGTGAATTAATCTATGGGTTTTTTAATTGCCTGAATTAAATAAATTATTATTATTATATAATTATTATTATAAATCATCGATTAAGTATACTAACTGTGTATATTTTAGTAATGGTCGCTGAGTAACCAACTTTTTACCTGAGATATAAACTCAGGTAAAAAATTGTGAAAAATATATCAATTGTCTAATGAAATTATTGCTAGCTTAACTAATATAATACATTTGTAGAATTTAATAAACTTGATATCCAGCTAAGGTCCTGATAGATCTTTTTGTTATTTTAGTAAATTACGTTCTTGCCAAATGGCATAATAAAGAAGAAATTGCTTTACATATTAGATATAAATGTGTTATGTCAATGTGAGAACGGTATGGTAGTGTGATCACTTTTTTTTATTAGTTTAATGGATTGCATGTTTCTTAAAAATATTAGCTGCGACAAACTTGATTTTGTACCTCACGTATCATTATGATAAATAAAAAAAGACGTGCATTATAAAAAAATACAGAATTTCAAGAAGGAGGTAAGAGGTTCTTGATTCAGATGTTTCTATTTGTTTTTATGTAACTTCGCGCATATCTCCGTTAATTTTAAACCGATATGAAAACTCCCTTTATTGGTCCCGTAAATCTTTCAGAAGAGTCGGTTCTATATTTTGTTTTTTTAAATCGAAATAACGGAAGAAACGTTTTCTCGAAAGTACACTTTTATGGCGGTTAAAGACGGTCTTTGTTCTTTTTCTGTGAAAATAAAATTGTTAAATAATTTATTGCTTAACGGCATGTCGTTCTATAAATCAGCCTCAATGTCTTTTAAACCCTTAAATCAAACCATACTTTGGTTGAGGGAATAAATAAAAAACATAACTTTTATTATTTTACACTTGCAGCTTGTGGGCCGCCTTCACGCAGAGAGCATACAGTGCGCTGCGTGTGCAGTATTACAATGGCCTCAGAGCTAGCAGAAATGTTGGGGTTACCGTGATTTTTTAGTGCCTCAACTATGTTCGCGGGAGCAAAATTCAATGATTTTTTTGCTATAATGCGGTATAGAAGCGCTTCGCTTTTAAAGCGCCTTAACGCGAGTAAAAACTATCTCCTGATTGTTTTGGCAGCCAAATGTCGATTCCCGTAGCAAGTACGTCTCAGATAGACGTCAAACACAGGATGAGTGGTTAGTCACTTTCAATACTGAAGGACGGGATATGTGGGGATCATATATAAAGATTAAAACTGTTATTTAAAAAAAATATTGATTTACCACTGAGTAAGCATAATCTATAGTTAAAAAAATTAAGTAGGCAATTCATGCTCATCTTAGCGTTCAAGGCGTGACCGGAGTGAGAACACGTACAATTGACCAAGCGCCACGCCGTGTGTTATTGTTTTGATGTACAAGCTTTTTGTATTTATTGGAAAATTTGGTCGAAAACTATGCCTTTCATTTAATTACATAAATATGTAATTAAATGAAACACCTGTATAGTCTCATTATACGCTGACGGTTAAATAAGTTATTTTGTTGGGTGGTGTGGATAGCTTATAACTTGGACCACAACCTAATAGCTAACGCTGGTAATGCGCGGTGCGTTTATCGCCAATGGCGCTGCGCCCAAATTTCCTGCGGGGATAATTAAGTCGCACAGTCCGGAAGCGACGAATTTCATGTTATTTCATTAATGCTCACCACAGCAATAAAAGTTAACAGTATATGTGATTTTTCATATCAACTATTATAAAAGTTTTCCGGCATCTGTTTTAACTCTTTGCCTTTCTTCCTCTTGCTAACCATACGAGTATGACAATAATCTTTCGTTTCATATTCCTTTAAACCTGGCATGCAATTGTCACCTATCAGATCAGTTTCTTCACTTGCCACCTATTTTTACAAAAAAAATGTACATTTACAACTTTTACAAGTCCTTAATGAATAGCGACGATATTTTCCGTTGAAAATATAGTCGCCATTCTCCACGGACTTGGTATTTTTAATTAATTTATTGGTTATCCCAAAAGACATTGTGACAAAGGTAGAGTGAAAAGAATTTTACAAATTTGTGAATCGTTTGAAATCTTCTTTTTATTGTTTTATAATGTTTTTCGAAATCGTTACATTTCAATGTCTGGCCAATTGTTAAAAGAAGGGGGTTCTATTTTCATCTATATTCAGGCATAACTTCGTTGTTTCCAAAGAAATTTGGATAACGATTTTATCTTTGGAGTAGGTAATTAAGATGTAGTCCCATACATTTTGGGAAAATCATGGGTGGTCAAATCGAGTATACAAGTTCTCTTTAGGTTAATGTAACCTAAAGAGAACTTGTATACTCGAAATCTGGGGCTGCTCAAGTCAGTTTTTTAAAAATTATTTATGTTTGCACAATTTAAGATGAAATTGCCGATATTAATCTAAAAATTAAAATACAAATTTCCAATGAAAATTTATCAAACGCACGGTTCTTAGAAATACTCGAGAAGTGATTTAAATGTCAGCAATTGATATGAATGTTTTTATTAAATTATGCTAAACACATATAGTCATATTTTGTAAATAAAGTATGTGTAAGCCATGGTAGCTTAATGTCTGAATACCCGCTTTAAATATTTGGGTATAGTACAGTCATTTGGTGATTAAAAACGAGGAACCAAGAGATAGATGGACTAAAAGCCAGGAAAAAAATGTATGAACCCTCTGTTCTACGGTTTGCTTGACTGATGGAAATATGTGTCTGTACACAGCTATTACGGATCACTGGCAGGAAACCAAAAATAATAAGGCAATTAAAAAATACAAAAGCGGTCGGGTATCTCCACAAACATTTTAA
>JAOCPS010657372.1:0-10777 GCA_025505425.1 Graphium colonna | reverse complement strand
AATGCCCAAGGTCCATCCTGTACATATTCCGGCCGAAGACAATCGACAATGAGGATATATGGAGTCAATGCCACCAAATCCCGATCGGGCGAGAAGTCGCTCAACGAAAGTGGAGGAGGGCAGGACACACCCTTCGAAGATCAGAGGATAATACCAGTGGGCCTGCGTTTATCACGCAAGAGGAGACGACGGGGCCGGCCGCAGCACATGTGGCAGCGCACTGTTGACGCCGAGCTGCGGATGGTTGGGCTAAATAGGAAGGACGTGGAGCGCAAAGCATATGACAGGAGTGGATGGCGACGTCTCAAGAAGGCCCTCTGTACCACTAATATATCAAAGGACTACACCAACAAAGTTGTAAAAGGCCACCGATATTAAGGTCTGCTGAAATGATGATACTGGTAGTTGTTAGCAAAACTTACCCGAATTCAAATCTTATCGCCGTTGCGACTTCAGAATGAGGTTTACCATAATTACTTAACTCTAAACTTAGAAAGTGCTCGAAATAGATATGACCACCCAGACTCTTTTAATAATATCCGAATCCTTCAAAATTACGAAAACTTTTATATACGGAAATAACATATCGCTTAAATATTTTATAAATTAAAAATACTAATGTTTACTCACCTTTTATTGTTCGTAACCAAACGTTAATTAAAATTTTATCATCCTAAATATTTTTCTCAAAAACTTTTTTTTTGCTTGGACATGCATTTCCATTTAAAAAAAAAATACAGAGAAAAACTTTTAAACTTGATTCAATTACTAGAAACATTGATATTACATCGAGTCTAAAACTTTCTGAACCAACTTTTTAACAGTATTACATTCAAAAAGTTTTTTATGCGTAACGGTTTCGGACACTGCTTAATGTAATTTGTTTTTTTTTTAGTATTTTGTTTAAATTAATTATCTTATTTTTTATCTGTTTGTGGGCGTCACTTTGGCTACATACTTGTCTAGAACTAGAAGAACTAGCCACAGTTCAGTTTTACTGTCGGTGCAGATGGCCTTTCTTACTGACAGGTTTTGCCAAAGAAAGAAGCTTTATGACGCACACATATATAAATAACAAAAAAAAAATATTGTCCATATTACATTCTCATATTATACATTATACCTTTATCTCATACTCTTACTTTGCGAATTGGTTAGTACTAGATAGTAGTAGCAGATTTCGTAACACTAGAATTTTAGCAGCAATTTTTTTTCTGTGTGTCTCTTTTATTCAAAAAAAAAAAGATAAAAGTTTAAAAAAATATAACATTTGTATAATTTTTCCTCTCTTGTCCTCACTCAAATAAACTTTAATCATGTGCACACATATTTAATTTAAATGATCTTAAAATGATTTACATTTTGCTGTTGATTTTGTTTCTGTCTTTGAGATTAAGTTTAACGGGTGCTACAATTCGTCTGCTACAGCAGTTTAATTAGTCTAAAATGTGAAACAAAATGTGTAGAACTGGCGTTAATTTTAACTTTCGCAATCCACCCTCAGTCAAATCACACTTATAGCATCACGTAACTTAAATAACAATAAATATTTGTATATTCTTTAAGTAGCAAATAGCCAATAAAAGTAAATTAAGGACTTATAGAGGATTGCATCGGTTTAAATTATATTGAAATAGAGCGTCAAAATTTATTAATTTATTACCTTATTTCAACGCCGTGGCTGTTGTTTGTTAATGTTTCAAATAATAACCAACGCAAAACTGTGCAAGTGTTTTCTGCAAGCACTTGAAAATTACAATGTATTTTTTATTATGTAGGTATCTGATAGGGTAGCTGATGGTACATATTTCGTATGAAATATTTTAAAACACGTTAGGTGTGTGTTCTATGTTTTAAAATATAGATAATTTAATACCTATCTATAAATATTTTTAAGTCTGAGGACATAGTAACCTTATTTTACTTAAAATTACACCATTTAAATTCCGTTCGTTTTAAATATTTCTGTTTATTATTAATTTCTGACTTGCAAAATGGTCTCCTGTACGCGATTAACTTACGGCTCATTTATCGTATGCGTGTATTATACAATTTACTTCAAATTTGTATTATTATGGTTTCGGTGTTCCAAAATTTACGTAAACGTCTGCAATATTTCAACCGTTTTCATCTAAGCACGAGCTTACATGTTTGTGTTACGAAGGGAGAGTTCTCAGCATAAAATAAAGTATGCATGACTTTTGGGGATGCCGGTTGACCATGTCTACCCTTTACTTGTCCTATTCCTATCCTCTCCAAATCCTTAATTCCGACCCCATCCTATCCAATAAACCTATTATATCATATTTTATATTCATATAAAAAAATATTTCATATTTGTGAGTACGCCGGTAGGATGGTATAATGAACAATACAATGATTCACAATATCAACACATAGTTATAGCGAAACCGACTTCAAACGCCTTACAAGCGAGCGTTTCTGAAACAAATTTTCAGTTATATTTATTTTATAAAGAAACTGTTGGAATGATTTTCACATGAACATTTTATGGCACCACTTTGTAACTAAATCCTTTTAAATAGAAAAGAATATCGGTTTATGACTTTTAGAGATATCGGCAAACGTACATACAAAAGACATTTTATCGAATTGAGAACCTCCCTCTATTTTAAGTTCGGCTGAACGAAACTTTTTAGAACTGAATGTTTTAAAGTTTATTATAAAAAAATAATACGTCGTACGGAAAAAGCAACAAACTAAAGCAAATATAAATAACATGGAAATAAATAATAGGTCTAGGAAAAAGCCTTTTCGCATATAGTATGAATAAATTTGTAATATAATCTCACTGTCTATACTATTTGTATCTGGCTGGTTTTGGAATCCATAAAAGTTAAAATTTTAAGGATAAAAAAAATTCAAATTCAAATTAGGAAAATGTGTGATTTTTATTTGTTTCTTTACATAATATAAGAAAATTTTAAAATATTGCCACCAAAAAGGTACCAATTTGCGATATTTATGGACCTAGTACAAATGTCTGTGAGAGTACCAGAAGTTTGTTTTAAGCGCTTTCAATTAGAAAATTTTGATGTCAAAGATACAAGAAGCTCTGGTCGCCCTATTACAGATAATATGGATGCAATTTTTCAAAACATGGAGCAAGATTAGCATATCAGTATTTACAACGTTGCTGAAGAACTAAGAATTTACCAAAAAAAATACCAAAGTTTTGGTGCATTGGAATAAAATTAGGTACACAAAAAACTCGATATTTGGGTGTCTTATGAGCTCATTAGAAGAAACCTACTAAACCGTGTACTTATTTGTAACTTTTTATTACGACGTGATGAAGAAACCGTTTCTAAAGTAGCTGATAACTGGTGATGAAAAGTGGATTGTTAAACACAAGAACGTACGAAAAAGGTCGTAATGAAAGGTCAGTCAGGCTTCACAGACTTTGGCGAAACTCACAAGGTTATGCTGTGTGTGTGTGTGTGTGTAGTAAGATTGGAAGGACATCATTAGTTATGAACTGTAAGCACCAGGCAGGATCATCGACTTTGAATTTTACCACGGACTGATGAGATTAAAGCAACGAGACGTGACGTAATTAATCAACAGAAAGGGGGTGGTTTTCCATCATAATTTATCAAAGATTTCCACCTGATTCGGTCTCTTCAAAATTCCTAAGGGAGTGTCAGGTTAACATCACTAGAGGACTGCAAATATCACGATTTTTGATCAAAAGTCCAAAAACTTTTATAGAAATTGGATCATGTCATCTACAAGATGGCAAAAAGTTATCAAACCAAATGGTATCTAGATACTTTACCTAAATGAAAATAAACATAATTAAAAATGTTTTGAATTTTCATTTAAATACGAATAATTGTCTTTTCTAACCTAATAATTATATACAAACCTGAAAGAAAAATAGATGTATGTAATAGGTAGAAAAGGAGAGAATGATTAACGTTTAAAAAAATATACAGAAGAAAATAATATAGAGTTTCCATATTTTTAGACTTCGTCAAATCATATGTTTGTAAATTACTGAATATTCTTTTTAATGTACCAATTATTCAAAATTGATGTGGTTAAAGAAATCTGAATTTTTATTCGTTTTTAATCATAATTTTTCTTTGGAGCACGAGTCAAAAGTTACGTTGAAATAAAGGTAAGAAATTCTTAATAAACTTTATAATTGCTTTGATATATAATTTGTTTGTTTAAAGATTAAGTGGGAATCATTTTAAGATATTTTTCTTTTTGTAATTCTCTTAACATAAGTAACACCTATAAAAGAATATTGGTATAGAGATCCACAATGGAAGAAGGTTTATTAGCAAAGAAAGCAAAAGTGGGTATTACAAAAGACTTTTTTTCAAAATAAATTAAATCTGAACAAGATTTAATTTACAAACAAGAATACAAATATATTACTTTTTTCTTACCACAAATTCTGAAATGATTTTATTCGGATGGCTGGAAATATTCCCTTTTATTAGCTGAAGGAACGAAGCTAGAACGGTTTTTAATGAATGGTATTAAATTGATGCCTGTCACTATTTCTTAAATAACAATTAATATTTTTTTCGACAGCTAAAATATGACAATAAATATATGTTACAATTGAAATGAAAAGCAATTTGATGCGGTAAAAACAATCTCCGTAACCGGGCAATTCAACTTGTAAATCTAGGAGAATAAAAGTTTTGAATAGCGATAAAGTGAGCTGAGCTACTCAATCGTTTACTACCCCCTCCATAACAAAAAAACGTATTTTCATCCAATCTAAGCTAATTTACTTTGTTCTACATCTATTATAGTCTAGCTAAACTTTTGATATATTGTTAAATTTAAAATTTTTATCATATGTTTAGTATACATAGTATTTTATTTAGAAAACTAAAATTTTTCTATTTTTCTGAAAGAAAATATACTTTACATACTATAAAATGAAACACTACAATCTACCAAGCTGTGAATGAGTTAAAATGTTGCAAACTATGTAGAGCGTCTTTTGCATAATATGAAAGAGGCATAATGACTCAACCACGAAAATAAAGTGTGTGGAACGCTGCTTTAAAAATTCCGTAAAGCAAAAGAGAAATTTTATTTTTAAAGAGGACTTTACTTCAAGTTTAATATGTACTACACCGAATCACTTACCACGCTGGTAAAGGCACTTCAAATAATTTTTCCTCTTATGTGAATTTGGTTCCAATTTTAACACAGAAAACGCCGTTTTGTTTCAGATAAAAGAATAAAATTGTGTAGAATAACTAAGATAATATTTCGTGCCCATTTTATGTCAGCGTCTACTAAATTGGGAACCTTTTTTTAAGTTTGAGTTGATAACTTCTAAAATTATCTACTACTACCTGTTTCCGCGGTTTTATTAACGCAATGATTTGATTCGTCGACACATAATTTCTGTGTCGAATTTCATTCAAATTCATTCATGTGTTTTAGCGTGACAAGCATACTCACTTGTACTAGCTGACCTGGCGAACTTCATACCGATTAAGCAATTTGAAAATAGTATTTTGATAATAATATTTTGACACAAAAATAAATAACATACACATCTAAAAGCCTATAAAGATACTTAGGATAGTATATGACCTTTATTAGTTTTTGTCAATATTAAAATAATAACTAACCCTCGGCCTACCGTCTTGCTGGGCTTTATTTATTTAAGTAATGTTTATTTATATTGTATGTATTGTATTGTTTATCTTAGATATATATGTATAATTATGTATTACATAATTATATATGTTATTATGTATTTTATAAAATACTATTTAATATGTTTAGACGTCCCAGCCAGATGAGAAAAATATTTTCATAGCCATAATAATAATAATAATATTCTTTATTTGTCTAGAAAAATATACATAAAACTATTAAGAATAAACATACTAAACACATACAATCGTAGACAAAAAGGTCGAGGACTCAGCATGGCAACACTCAAAGCGTGCCATCACTGTTATTCTGTCCTAGCCAGACATTTTTTTTTATTTGAACACAAAAAAACATCGAGAACATATAATTATCACATTTCCTTTTTCCTTTTTATTTATTCTAGATGCGCTTTGCTGCCCGAAACTGAAGCCTGCTGCGCCAAAAACTATTTGCGACATTTTGTTTTAAATCCTTTTAAAGAATTGACATTTTGTTTTTTTCTTTTTGTGGAGAAGGATGTGGGATGTGAGATGTGAGAAGGATGTAAAATCATTCCAGCATTTAGACGCAGCAAATTTAAAATAGCTTCGCGTTTGTATAAGGCTATGCTTTGGTAACTTACGAGGATGTATTGTGGATCTAGGAGTGAAAATAACTGTCCACTTTAGTTTACTGCATAAGTAAGACGGTTGTTTAGATTTTGTCAAGTAGCGCATAAAACGCAGGTTGTTTCAATATCGATCCGCTGTGTATTAACTTTTAAAATTTAACTTGATTTAAATAACGGAATATTTCAGAAAGGAAACAACACGATTCTCTTTGTTGTTTTGAACACAACATTAATTCCATTAAGATTCAAGATGATATCACAATAATCACGTAACCTTGGAAGAGCGTGCTGCTGCTGACTTTGACGGATAAGCGCACATAAAATTAATAGGTAATACGAGACGTGATCACAAGTTTTTTATAGGTTAATTCATAACCAATGACGTCATAATGGCGGACGCTAAGAAGACCTAACCTATAAATTACCATAAGTCAAAGATATTACGGAACTATTTATTAACGGTGGATTCAAATAAATTGTAATTTAACCGACTTCAATAAAGGAGGAAGGTTCTTGATTCGAATGTTTTTTTTTTCTTTTTTATGTACGTTCGCGCATATCTCCGCTATTTATGGAACGATTTTAAAAATTCTTTTTTTTATCTTATAGGGTATCCTTTCGGAATAGTCCCATACAATTTTCAGGAAAATCAGTTGTGTAGTTTTTTTTTAAATCAAAATAACAAAATTATTTTAAGTATTTTACCGCACATCTCCGGCATTTATGACCCAATTACAATTTTTTATGTAATAGAGCATTTTTTATAAATAGTCCAATAAAATTTTCTAAAAAATCGGTTCATTGGTTTGTTTTTTTTTAAATAAAAATAACAAAATTCACGAATGTTCGCACATAAGTCCGCAACTTATGAACTGATTTGAAAATTTTTTTTTTATCTGATAGGGAGGACAATTTTTTTATAAAAATCGGATTAATAGTTTGTTTTTAAAATCAAAATAACACAGAAGAAATGTTTTGAAAATACACTTTTAAGTCGTTTGAAGTCGATTTTTGTAATATTATGTGAAAATAAACTTGTAACATGTTTCCTTTATGTGATCATAGCATTAACTAGAGATCCCAAAATGCAAAGTTCGGACATTTTATATTTTTTTTATTTATTCTTTATTTGCAGTACTTTAAAATTGGAAATACAAAAAAATAATGCCTTTACCTTTCTTTCGCGGTCTTCTCTGGCCGTGGAGCCAATTATTTTTTTATATGCTGCCCTCAAGACAAGATCTGTTTTGTGTTACAAAGGATATTTAAAAACATATTACACAGGGACAAACACCCAGATCCGAAACAACTATTTGTAGATCATACAAATCCGTGTGGTAATCGAACCCACGACCTGCGGCGCCGCAGCCACCGTCGTAGCAACTGCGTCAAAATATAAATACGTAACATGAATATATACATAAACATAAATATATACATAAACATAAGTATATTTGTAAATAACATGTTCTAAAATTAATCCCTAATGTTATAAATGTAAAATCAGGTTAATTTATTTTTAACACTTATGGTTTTTGTACTCAACCGATCATCATCATCTTTAGACATAATTAAGGCGAGGTTCTCCAAGCGCACAATGCTAATGCTGCCAATCCATGTGCAAAAGAGATAAACGTCCTCAAACGCACCGCAATGACAAGGACAGCAATCACGACGCCTTAGTAGAAACGGAGAGGGAGCGAATGGTCCCGTAAAAACGTTGATTTTGAGAAAAAAACAATCGTATTGCCAATATTGTGACCGATATCGCTCACACTATCACATACGCTTATTTCAGTTTGTGTTTCCATTCGTTAAATTACGCACAATTTAAATAATATTGGTTTTAAGATGACGAATAGAGGTAAGTTTGGCATTTTTCCATCGGATAAAGTTTATCCAATTGTCGTCGTATCCAACGGACATCCGTCGGAGCTAAGAAAAGATCTGAAATATAAGTGGTTTTTTTTTTTTATATTTTAATAATGTAGTATTACAAAATAAAACCATTTACAAAATCACATTTCTAGGAGAATCCCGCCTTAAGCAAGAGCAGTTGCTGGCAAAACAAAGTAACGGAAATAATAAATTGAATTTTTTAACAGTTTTTTCGATTTTTAAGGCGTTTAAAGTTGTTTTTTGTAGTTTTCTATAAAAATAAACCCGTTTTAATAATTTTGTGGGACCATTTTGAAAGTGCACTCTATTAGGTAAAAGGAGAATTTCTAATATCAGTTCATAACATTTCAAAATTTTGCTATTTTGATTTAAAAAATAAACTACTGTTTTTTTTAGGTTCTGTATCATTTCGAAAGATTACGCTATTAGATCAAAAGATATTTTTTAAAATCGGTTAATAAATAGCGGAGATACACACGAACATTCATAAAAAACCCACCTCTTTTTTAGGGTTCCGTAGTCCACTAGGAACCCTTATAGTTTCGTCATGTCTATCCGGGCTCATACTCCGCCGTTTCTTGAAAATTGGTGGAGAGATGTATATTAAAGATCCAAAGCCCAAGTCCCAAGACCTCTTAATGCAAAGTGGAAATTAGATCGTCCCCCCCCCCCTTACTTGTGAAATATTTAAATGTGATATATACCTCTAATTAAGTACTTTCAAGGAAAACTATAGCGGACTCGGTATCACACGTGGATATTTTTATACAAACTTATGTACTTACAGTCGTCCCAACAAAACGTATGAAGTCAACCGCAAAATAAAATTTGTCGGTAATTATTTTGTCTATCGAACGACTACGGAACCCTGTCATGTGCGAGCACCGACGCGTTCTTGACCGGTTTTTTTGAAGTTGGTTAATAAAACAATGTTACAAAATGTTTATTTATTTTGCATGTACAAAATGACGGACGCAGTGGGCCTAATTTATTATGTTAAGTATTACATAATACGAATTGAGAAAATTATGCGCTTAGTAATATCATTTTCGTGACAGAACAAAAATAGAGAGAAATACTTAATATTAACATTTACCTGTTTACTTGAATGTAATAATAAAACATTAATATGGCAGATTAACAAAATTACAATCACGATTTTTTTTGTGCTGGTGAAGAATTTAAAAAGTGTAATTCCAAAAATAAAATCTATCTGGGTATCATGTTTAATACAAAGTTTCGTTTGCTTGCTTAGCTAAGTTTTTAAAAACCGGAAGTCGAAAATATGAATTTTACCGGAGACTATTTTAACAAAATTTTGGCGTTGTTTCTAGCTATGTTAGCGTAATGCGGGTTTACCATACGATCTCTCCCGTCTCTTTGGATACACCTATCGGGATATGGAGGTAAATAATGAGAAGGTGGTAGAGCATACCATCTTTTCACAGCTTTTGCTGCACTCACCGCCGGTGTTGTACCACCGCCCTTTATAAAGTCGGCTTAAAATAAACTATCCACGACAAAAGTATTTACGAGACCGCCATGAATATTTTTTTACCTATCTTAAAAAAAATAATATAAATTTTCGATATTTTCAGTGTTGGACGTCCTCTAGTCACTTGTCAATCCTGCATACCATAAGCTGGAATATTAATTTTAGTCCGATCTACGTAGTAACTACTCATAGTATCTTAAGGTCTTTCAGTGTTGTGCTACCACCTGCTTGCGATTAAGTCAAGAAGACTTAATCGCAAGCAGGTGGTAGCACCTAAATATCATCTCTATTGAACATACTATGAAAGGGCCCAAGCACGACATCAAATTTGATAGGCCAAAAACCCTCGCCACCGAAAAGAACACCGATTCCTGCCAAGGATAATTGGCGAGACCATTGAAATAAAAAAGATCCATATTTTAATGGTTGGATGCTACCACCTGCTTGGGATATCAATGTAAATAAAATGAAATCAAGAAAAAGCAAGACCTATTTATAAGTGAAAAAATCCGTAAAGTTGTGTGATTAAAAAAAATAAATCAGTTGCTATAAAGCTATAATGTTCTTTATTAAAATAGAAATATCCTACATCCTTTCTAATTTAAATTAAATTGAAAGTAATCAACCGATTCCAAACTACAGCAGGTCTGTTTCCTCAGTATCCCACCATTTATGAATGATTTTGCAAATTATTTGTGCATTAAGTAGTTACAATTTCAGAATGGTCATATATAAGTTTTTTCAATAAAAATAAAAAAGCTTAACAAGTCATACGTTTCCTCGCATTTTCTATTAAAGTAATATCGTATAACACTTGTCATATACAGAAAGGGAAATATTTTCCGAATAACCTAAATGAAAAATACTCGATGCCTTGTGAACCGTGCAAACAAAAGTGTGGAATGAATCAAATTGAAAGCGAGGTCTCTGGGAAAAATCAAATAAATTTATTGAATTGGCTAAAGTCGCATCGCTAACCGCATTGCAAGCAGATATATTAAATACCAAAATAAAAAGAAATACCGAAATTATTCCGGTTTTTTTTTTATGGAAAGGAAGACAAACGAGCAGACGGCTCACCTGATGGTAAGTGATCCCGTCGCCCATGGACA
>JAOCPS010657261.1:0-10777 GCA_025505425.1 Graphium colonna | reverse complement strand
CTAGAGGAGAGAGGGTCGCGACGATCTCTTCCGGCGATGGGAGGAAAGATTGGCGGACCCTTGACGAGCAAAAAGCTCATTGGGGCCATCCGCCCCGTCCTGCACAAGTGGGTGGAGGCGAGACATCGGGAGCCGACTTACTTCATTACGCAGCTTCTCACATGAGGTTGTGAGGATCGAGCCGGATCCCGGTTGTCACCACTGCGCATCTGGCGTCGTGGACACGGCCGAGCACACGCTCGCCGTGGAAACGGCTGAGCACACGCTCGCCTTGTGCACGGGCTAGGACGCCCAACGCACCATGCTCGTTGGCGCAGTTGGGCGGGACCTATCGCTGTCAGCCGTAATCCGATCGATGGCTGGTAGCGAACAGAGTTGGGTTGCCGTCGCCTCGTTTGCGCACTACGTTATGACGGCCAAGACATTTGGACATCCTGTAGGGCATCTGCCCTGCGGGAGCGCGAGCGGGCAGGAGAAACGCTGCCGCCCAGTGAGGGGCCGCCGGCGTGCACGTAACGCCGCGGCCCTGCACTAGACTACGCGCAGCAGGTTGGGGCCGCCCCCCAATGCTGTCATCATAGAGCGAAGGGAGGGGCTTAACTAGAGGTTAAGCCCCTCCATACACGGGTCGAGCCCGAAGGGGCTACCCTAGCCGGGGCGTGGGTTAAACTAATGTAGTAACCACGACCTGGTCAGGCGAAGGAGGACCGCGAGTTTTAGTGGGTAGTTTGGCATCTGGCTGAGATACCCACACGAAGCCCTCCCTGCTGCCCCCGCAGCACGGACGGCGAAGTGAATAATGGCATTTCCAGCGTTAAAAAAAATACCTATTAATTTATATAGCCGCAACGTTTCGAGTATCTTAACTGATGTTAGGCAAATGTTTTTATTGCTTCTGTTTTATTCACTTCAGCTATTTTTTTTAAATAATCTTATACAACTTACAATAAGAGGATCTAAGAATTAATTATTTTGCTAGGAAGTGAAATTTGTTATTAATTTTCTGATAAAGAAATTCTTACGTGTTATTCAAGCTCCGTTGTATAAACGTTTAAATAAAATATAAATATTTTCATGACCAAATGCCTTGTTAACTATTTGTCAACCGAAATAATTGCGCAAACTAGTTCGTTAAATTTTTTCTTCGTCGGTTTATTTTTATAATTTAACATAAACTATTTGTAGAGAAGTAATTTTTTTTAATATAAAAAGAAAATTTATTTTTTTGGTTTGAGTGTATGAATGTTTTGCACAAACGTAATTTTTTGTGAGATACGTAAATTTAGTCTAAAATTTCATAGAATATGTAGAAATTATTTTTTATGAGTGTCATGGTTATTTATGGATAAATATATTAATTTAAAATCCATTTTTTTTATATTTTTCTGGATTACATTCACATTATTCAGCACAATTTTTTAAATTAATGGGTAATTTTTTCCTACTTTGGCAATTTTTACACACACATTGGAGTATGCGTTTTTATAGTTCGACTTTTAATTTCATTCAGTAACTTGACAGTTTAAAGAAAAATAATATTACCACACCTAACCTAATAGTGTTGCGAATTGAACTATTTGCGTAAAGAGTGAATGATACAGAATGGTTTAAATTATATTAAACAATATGAATTCTTTCCCAAAACATGTATACTGAAAAGTTTGCGTGGCCAAAGTATGTTAGACTATATAATATAAGAATAATTAATATTTTTAATAAAGGAAACTAAAAATAATTATTAATATTATTTTGCATTATCTTTAACTAGTCACCTTATTGGCATTAATTAATTAAATGCAAGAACTGATACTCGGCTTCAAATTTCGCGTCAGCACACTATATATATTATAGCATTGCTGAATACTTTGATGACACAACTGCGTGGGCATAGTACTGTTGTTACTCGCGTAGACTTAATAGCAAGTCGATGTAGACAAAAAAACTGTAAGCCAACATTATTTTAAAAGAGCGACTGCTGAGTTTCTCGACAGCTCTTCTCAATCGAATCTGCTTTCCGAGCTGGCGGTAGCTTATAACGAACAAATTTTTATGAAAAACTTGACCTTTCATAAGAGCGCGCAAGCACATATATAAATAAACCTATTTTGAATTTGAATTTGTTTGCTACATTAAACAAAATGTCGAATGATTATTAAACAAACTAACTTCTGTATTCTACGCGAGAATCACCATTCGCCATGTTGTCGTTATGTCGTATAGAGATAATGCCGACGACGTGATTATGAGCCTCCTGATCGGATATTTAAAAAATTATAGAAAAGTATTCATTAATACATTTAAATTTTAAGTACTCAAAGCGCAAGCTCAAGTGTGCTAATAGACATCAACTATCAAGATGAATTCTTGGTCAATAAAGGTAACAAAATAGTGATAAAATTTTATATACTATGATTTAAATTAAACAACTTTACGGATTTTATCGCGGTTTATTTTTAAAATTTTATCACCCGACGTTTCGACCCATTTAGAGAGTTTATGGTCACGGGTAAGAAAATCCGTAAATTTGTTTATTTTAAAAATGGCTAACATTCGCGTAAGTCTCAAAAACAAAATACTATGATTTATTTTAAAACCAAACCATTTTATACAAATTTTAGGTATTAATTCTTTTTTCAGGTCATTTTGTAATAAAAGAATAAATGGATGAAAGCGTAAAGCCAACATGACAAGCATTATGGAAGGCCTTACAGCAGGACTTAAAAATACTGTTGGTAAAGGGAAAGGACTTATGATTCCCATATAGGCAGAGATGAAGGCTTTGGAGGTCGGGCTTCTCATTTTTGAGCCAAGAATTGGATGCTACGATGAAATGAATGCCCAATGTTTCGAAAAGTGATTTAAAGCTATCTTACCTAAATTGCAGCCTAACTCGGTTATAGAAATGGATAATGCCTCTTATCGATCCCGAAAACTAGCAACAATTCCCAATATGATTTGAATGAAAAAGAGATACAAGAGTGGCTTTATAATAAAAATATTTTATACGAAGAAGACATGGTGAAGGCAACACTAAAAATTTAGTAAAATATCAAAATCAAACGTTTGAAAAATATGCAGTAGCCGAGAAGATAGCATAATATGCTATAATTTTGCTAAAACTGCCTTGTCACTGCAAACTTAACCTGATATATTAGTTTGGGCACAGGTAAATTAGTATTTAGCAAAAAATAAAAAAAACATTCAAGATAAAAGGAGTAAAAAAAATATTGGAAGAAGAGATTAAAAATGTAACACCCTTATCATGGAGTGCTTGCATATCTCATGCTATAAAAGCAAAAAATGATATGTGTCTTATGGAGAAGTATGGTCGTATTATTGATAATACAACTGATATATTTATAATCAAAGTAAAAAGTGAAAGTGAAATATCATATTTATACGAGTAAACCATATATCTCTAACTGAGTTGTTTTATTTTAAATTACCTTTCAACTAACAGACATAATATATTACGAAATTTGCAAAGTTTAAAAGTGTATTTAAGAAGGGTTATTAAATAAGAAATAACAAGTTTGCATTTACGTACATTATTTAAGTTCATTCAATTTCATTCACTCTTACGTCAACTAACTAGCTTTTTTTTGTCAAAAACTGGTCACCCTTTATCTGTCAAGTTAGTGAATAGAATTAAAAGTCGAACTATACAAGTTGTCAAAACACACTTGTCTAAAAGTAAGCATCATTCAATTTGACAATTTTGTTTGACAACGCTCCATCTGGATTATTCTCTAATCTTAGTTATGCACATAGATATTTAGAATGTCATGGGAGAGTTGTTTGGCTGTTTCGCTCGCAATTTTAAATTATATTTCTTGTATGGGACCATAAACTTCTTTCTAAAATAAAAGGAGCCACTTCTTAAAAAAATATTCCCTAGACCATCCACAATCTATCAGTCTAAGTATCGTCAAAAATGGTCAAGCCGTTTTGAAAATTACCAAAACCAAAAAGACTTACTGACCAAAATTTTAAAATTGTTTTTTTTTTGTCAATTATTACAATATAACTTTCATACACATATTTTTATAATGTGAAAAAAGATTTTTTTACATTACATTTAAAATGTGTTTATAAGTTTAGGTATACAGATTTTTGATTACCACATATAGCTTTCCTCCATGAATTTATATCACAAAATTGCAATGATATTTGCCTTCCACCATACCATCGAGAATGCAAGGCCCGATAAGCAGTAACAGCGCTTCGTAAATCAGCATATTCTATATATGTGTTTCCTCGTAGATGTTTTTCGTAGTTGTAACACACCTGTTTAAAAAACGTAATTTGCAGAAATTAAATAATAAAAGACTACTAGTGTTTTTAGATTTTACTTCAATAATTTAATTTTGGTTAATATTCTTCAGTATTTTGGAGTTCCATGATTAAAGAGAATAAATTTACTTTTGGTTAATAATCTTCAGTATTTTAGAGTTCCATGATTAAAGAGAATAAATTTTCACTGGGTAATTATAAGAACTTGAGCAAGGAATTAACATAGTGTTTCAGAAATTGTACTACACCATCAATTAAATTAAAATACAATTTTTTATTGAATTTATTTAAATTACTAAACTATTAAAATTATTGTTAAGCTCTTAAATTAAATTTTATTTTTCTTTCTTTAAAAATGACAAACTAATCTTTTAACCTCTAATTCACTTTAAAATTTTAAGAAACATCAATAAAAGTATACATTTATTATGTGAATATTTTATGCTATTTTAAAAATGACAGACTTTTATAAAACCATTTAGGGCTAAATATCTCTACTTTAGCTTCATTGGGAGTGACATATCCAAAAATCTTATCTAAATGGATGCTTACAATATTAGCCATATACATCGACTGCCGAAATAAGACATTCCTTTATAAGCCAAGCAATTTAGGCTGCATAGATAAATCAATCAAGACAAGTAATTGTTTGCGTATAGATACAAAATTATGCATAAGACTTCCAGACTAGACTCATTGTTTGTCAGAAAATTAATTGAACAAAATAAAGATAAGATCATTCTAAAGCATAATTTTTAGTTATCTTATATGTGTTTAAGTTACTTTGGTCATACATACCTTGAACTGCACTAATTTACCATATTTTTGAAACTCGGGAAGAACGTCAAAGAAAAAGTCTTTAAAGTCTCTGTATGTATCACTGTCATCATACTCCAACATAACATCAGTGTCATATTCTGTAACATCAGAATTTTCTAGTCCAAAATGAAAATAAAAATTTGTAGCTAAAAGTACCTAAAACAGAAAAGATTTTTCTGAAAGATCAGGAATACATGTTAAGTTCATTTATTAAGAATGACTTGTTAACTATTATTAATATCAGATATATTATTAAAATAAAACATACTTTATTTATTGCAGGATACCTATGGTTTCTTGAACATTCATCTCCAAAACGACAGCAAGCAGTTTTTGCGAAAAATGGACATAACTCAGATTTAGGCTTCGTTTCCCTAAATATAAGCAATTCGGGTGGAGGATCATCAGAACTACCATTCAAAAATAGCTCGAGATTTTCCATGAATATTTTTTGTTTTTTGATATTTTCTTCTTCAATTTCCTTTAATCTTTGAGCCTCTGCTTCTCTCTTTTTCTTTTCAGCTTCCCATTCCTATATATGATACAAAATTATTATTAGTAACGATGCAAGAATTTTTTAGTTTCTTACATTAAAAAATAACTGTCAAATTCACAAATTTTTTTTTTTTGGCGCGGGCATCATCACTGCTGGCCTGAGGGGCCTCTGCAGCCCCGACGGATGTGCATTCACTAATAGAATAGATTCTTATATTAGTATAAGAAATTAGCCTGCAAAAATATATCCTTTATGTACAAACATGATACAAATCTATATATTTTTGCTTGCAAAACATAAATAAATTACAACAGACAAAAGAACTTTCCTTACATCTGTAATAAAAAAAATCATAAATAAAATAAACAGAGTATCTCTTGAGTTATTTTCAATATTTGAGGGTGTTACATGCAGGGATCATATGTGAAGCATAAAAGTAATATTAAAAATAAATATTTTTGAGGACTGAGCAAACTTAATCAAAAGTTGAATAAATAATTACAAAAGGCATTGGCATCCTAGTGGACAAGGCACGGGCATCCGCTTCTTTGAGTCAATAAACTGTGCAATTTGGCCATATGTTTGCTGCTGGCATCATATTGTTTTATTTATTTTTTAATAAAGTTGGGTCAAAAACTATGTCCCTAATTTTATTAGATAATTATGGTGACAACAGTACCAAGTGCAGTACCTTTGCTATTGTTTCTTTTATTGGTATTATTATTGTATTCAACTCACCATTCTATGTTTAGCCTCTTCTTGTTGCTTTTGTATTTTAAGTATAGTATTTGCAATTTCCAGCTTCTTTAACTTTTCCAAGAACATTAATTCTGCTATAATCCATTTATCATTTTCTTTCTTATTTTTAATTGCAATTTGTTCTAGTTCAATCTTTTCTGTAATTGTTTGCTCATGTATCCAAGCATTGTATTCTTCAGGTGACAGATTTGTAAGAGGGTCTATAAAAAGATATGAGTAAGGCAAAAAAAGGTTACTTTATAGAACAATGACGCAACATTTATTAAAAGTAGCTTATATATTTTTTCAATATATAAGGGATAGGAATTTATCCAAAACATGAAAATCGAAATTTCTGGGAAACATTTGCTTTTCAAGAAAGAAATATTAATTTTGTAATTTATATAGAATGCCATTACTGACAACATTAACATGATATTTTTAATTGATAGAATATTGAAATTAATCAAATACAGTTATCCCTTAGGTTCGCAGAGGTCCATTGGCGGTTACTGTGTGTAAATATAGATATATAGGTAATATTATGTTGGAAGCTGATGCCAATTAATGTGACAATAAGGCTAGGAGGGAGAAGAGTATTGAAATTAATGAAACACTAGTATTTTAAGATTTTTGAGCATAACATTTTACACAGCCCTTGCTGTTCTTTTAAGACTGCACTTCCCAGGGAAATACAATCACCCTTCAAAAGTTGGCATAAAATAATACATGCCATATGTTGGCTTACCATTATAAACATTGCATGTTCGAAAACCAACATTATTTTGTTAAAAGTTACAAAAAGCATTAAAAAATACACATTAATCTTTAAACAGTGTTAAGAAGTCAAAGACCACTTGTAATCTTTTTTTAGCTTTTATGTTCTTGTGGCATCACACTTTAATTATCTACTGAAGCTTTATTCGTAAATTAGGTTACTCAGATACACATGCTACAAAATAAGGAGACCAGAGGAGCGACGCGAATGCGATTGCGATGATATAAAATATGTAGTAGCTTCGACAAATTATAAGTTTCATTTTCTTGTAAATCAATTGTTTCCAGAAATATCTCTATACATGTGTCTAGTCAATTACTATTCCATCAATTAAAAATATTTAAAAGTAATAAATAATATATTGTATCACTGATGTGTAAAATGACAAAAAAAAGATTTTTAAGTGAAAAAAAAAGATTTTTAAGTATTATTTAAAAAATTCATATACCCAGGTTTTTGGCATTTTTTTGTCGTATTTTTCTTCTGCGTTCTTTTTTTGCAATCTTTCGCCATTTTTCATGCCTATAATAAGTAAAATTACCAATAAAATTACAATTATAAAGAAATTAAAGGAACAACATAATACAATAACTACTTTCCTCCCCATCAGCTAAATTGCTTACGGTTGAAATAATTTAATTAGGGAAAGTTACTTAATTTTTATTTTAACAATGTTATGTTGCACTACTTTATTAGAAATGTAATAAACATAGGCTGGTATAATGTTTACAAATAAGGTAAGTTGAATATTGTTAACTACTTTTTCTTTTTATTGAATGGTAAATGGGTTGGTAGAAAGGTGGGGTAAACATATAATAGGTACTAAAATTGAAAAGTATTAGAAGATTATGATGACTATTGTACGATAAATAAACAATTACACTTTATTCGGTTATAAATAAATTTTGTTTTTGTAAATGTCATTACTATTGTCAAATGTCAAGATCAACTATTCAGGGCTCTTCGAAATATCCTGCGTATAACTGCATCGCTACAAAATCATTGCGCTGTGGTATAACGTTGTATATTGAAGTAGCGTTAATAGCACCGTACTTGGCATGCCTTTCAAATCCTGTCGTTTAAATATTTCGCGCTAATTTTGAATTGAAATTAGCTCAATTTTCAAATTTCTTCGAATTTAGAGTAGCAAAACAATTGAAAGATTATTATTATTAGGATTGATGCAAGTATTTCGTCACTACGTTGTTTTGAATTTTTTCAAGTAACGCACAAAAATGATGAACGTTCGTGCTATAGTTTTCTATAACTATCAGAGTGCCATTACTTGGATTCGCTGTTTCGAGGAGTTAAGATATGTGTTTCATGATGAAGCCTCTTATCTGCAAATTGTCAAAGGCTGGTATTTAGAATTCCAGCCTGGAAACTAACTTACTGGCGCATCTTGTAAAGGACGACACAAAATCCGCCTTAACTGAAGAAAACGCTGTGAGACAACTGATACTCGAAGATAGTCATGTGATATATCGGGACATAGAGGCATATTTTTTTATTACATTAATAGGCATCTCTGGGACAACCATACAAACGATCTTGCATGAGGAGCTTGGTGTAAGAAAGCTAGTTTGCCGATGGATTCCGCATTTGCTTTCCAATGATCGTAAGGCGGCCCGTGTCCGATGGAGTAAAAAAACTCTCCAAAGGTTCAAGCGAGGAAAGTCAAATCACATCTGCGACATTATCAGTGGTGACGAATCTTAGATTTATGCCTACGACTCTGATCTCAAACAGTAATCGATTAGCTTGGTCTTCCGAGATGAGCCAATTCCAACTAAATTTGTACGCTCTTGAAGCACTTTGAAGATGGTGGTTACATACGTGGCGAAAACCGGTCATGTTGCAACAATTGCCCTTGATGATCGTAGAACGGTTAATGCAGAGTGATATACCACAATTTGTTTGCCACAAGTCATCGGCAAAGTTCGGAAATCTAACTCAAAACTACACATGACAATACAAGCTCACTTACCGCTGGTAAAACAGTTGATTATTTGTAGCAGGAAATTCTTGACCTATACTTCTTCTCCTATACTGAAAAATTGATTTACATTTCCTAAAATAAAGAAAACTCTTTGTTGGCAAAAGTTCCAGTCCAATGAAGAAGCAGTCGACGCTTTCAGTCGGCCATTTTAGACATATCAACTTTGGAGTGGAATTAGTGTTTTAATAACTGGTTCGAGTGAATGGAAAAATTTATAAAACTTCGAGGTGAATACTTTGAAAAACAATAAATAATACTCTGAGGTTCTAGTTGTGTTATTTTCTTCAAACGACAAAACTTAAAAGGCAACCTACGCATTACAGCATAGCTATTTTTCAGTAAAATGTGAAATTTTTCATAGACCATAATAAACTTTAATAAATAGTTGATTGATTGGAATAAAAATTCCTATAAATAAAAAAAAAAACATTTATGGATGAGTAAAGAGATGTGAGATGTGAGAAAATATTGTAGGAGGAAAAGATATTTGCTATCGAAGTACAAGAAAACAAACAATGAAAATGCCTTTAAAGAGTATGCGAACTACTTAAAGAAACTTGTAAAGCTGACAAAAAAGGTACAGAACAATAATTTATTTCCAAAGTCTCAAACAAAAACAAAGCGACATGGAAGATTATAAACCTACATACGTCCAAGTCGCCTTACATACGTGGCCTTTTTGTGCTCTGCGGTTCGAGGCAATATCGCTCTAGCGTGCGACTTCGTTCGTAGATAGTTTTGGCATTAATGAACTACGCACAATTGCAAACAAAATACGCACTACACGCTTAATCACTCGGAAGTGATAATGTAAGTGCCGTCCCTGGGCACTATAAAAATGAAAATAAATAAATATGCATGTTTTTATCAAACTTAATAAAAGGAGGAGGTTTTATGTTTCATTGCATTCTTTTTTTAATTTACTGATTTTTTTCCAATTATGAACCAATTTCCATTTTTTATTTAAAAGGTAACCCCCTAAAATTTTGAAATTGAGTTGAAGGTTCTTTTTAAATTAACATAAGCGTAAAAGCTGTATCATGAATATTCACTTTAAAGCGTTATAAATAGGTTTCGTAAAAAATTGTTATAGACATTAGTTTAATAGTTGGGAAGGTAATTTCTTGTTATTATTTTTAGTGCAATACGCCTGAAAATGCAATTTATCATTCAATAAATGCTTGAAGTCAGAGAATTAGTCAATTCTTATACTGAACGTTACGATTTTTTGCTAAATTCAGTTAAAACCAAGAATTTTTCCTCAAGCAATGTCACTTTTGTTTTGCAATTCAATGTCTCATCATCATCTAGGATGACGTTAAAAGTACGAGGGCTTCACTGAAAATTTTTAGAACTGGGTACTTGAAAGCAATATAATAAAAAAAATTGTTAAATTTTGAAAATGGAACTTTTTACGAATAATACTGAGTATACAATTTATTCGATTGTCATTTGTTTTATGGCTTGGAGGCAGATTGAAAATAGTCTGTGTAACGTTATCATGAACTTAACAGGAGAAAATTTTCGTGCGATGATTTTTTATGACTTTCTATGTCATCTAAGTCAACAAAAAAGTTATGATAGACCACGATTGGCCTTCCTCGATGAAACCCCGTCTCGTGCCACTATTTGCAACTCGTTTAATGAGTTTATA
>JAOCPS010657150.1:0-10777 GCA_025505425.1 Graphium colonna | reverse complement strand
GATCGTGCACGAGAGCGCACGCACAAGCAGTGTGGGAAGGGAGGGAGGTGCCTAACGCATGTTTATGCGTGCGCTCATATATTTGCTTGCAGGTAGTTAGGGGATCTTTTCGCGAAATATTGCTAATTAAACGGTCTTATAGGTTAAATTTAGTCGACTCCAATCTGTGATTTGTCTAAGCAATCTCGATTTCAGACACAGGTTTGTTCCGGTACTCGTCATCGTGGTCCTGAGAAATATTTGCCCGGCTCGTGTACAAGATGTCAACTGTACTATTATCTATATAATAATGAATGTTACTGGTGCGCAACAAATCATTGATATGCAGAAGGAACAATGAGGGTGATAGAACTCAGCCTTGTGGGACACCATGGTCCAGTCTTTGCGTCCGAGCATGCACCGTCAACCACAATCTAGATAATCTGACCTGCAAGGAAGCTGGTTATCCATTCGCATACATTCTCAGCTAACCCGTTAGCTGTGATCTTGAGAGAAAAGCTTTGTGCCATTTCCGATCGAAGGACTTTGCTACGTCCAAGCTAACAGCTATGGCCTCCCTCGTGCTCTCAATTGCTTCCACCTAAGTAGTATTTAAAAAAACTCTAAGAGATAATCGAATTCTAGATAGCTGAAAAAATACCTAGACGAAACTCCTCCATAATAACAGTCCGCGTCGACGCCGTCACATTAAAGGTGGAATTCTGCTGTGGGTATGCGGGCGTTATAATCGGCATCAGGTGATATCTGTCCGATACGTTTACCTGAAAATATAAGCGTTACTTTTGAGAAAAATTGGCAAACGAGAAGATGGCTCATCTAGTTTTAATTTGATTTCGATTTATTCACACGAAGAGCAACGTATGTTGTCATAAATGCATGCCAAATATCAATGCATAAATAAATAAAAAAAACGTCGGAGGACATGTCTCTTAGTTATAGTTCAGCAATGTTTGCAGTTTTATGTGTTTGCAATGAATGCTAACTACCTCCCTAGTTTAGTGGTACAGGCGCTTCATTTCGGAACCGGTGGTCGTGGGTTCGAATTCCGTGAAGAAACAATAAATTTATGTTATTGTTTCTGGGTTTAATTAGGGCAATGCGAGCTGATCACCAAATTGCCTAAAAATAAATATGATCCAGGCGTCGAATTAGCTTGTAAAATTGTCCCTCTCTCTCCTCATCTCAAAATCATCATCATCTCTCTCAAAATTTCTCTCCGGTCAGATATTCGTCCCATTGGGCTATGAGAGTAAAGGAACAGAGTGCACATATGTGCGCTTACACTTGCACACTATAATAGCAGTTGCGCAGTTGGCTAATCTGTTCGTAGACTACCGCTGTAGCCGTAACTAGGTCGGGAGGACTTTAATGAATGCTATTTCAGATCTTTCTACTAAGATCTTACTGGTTTTTATAGTAAATGTAATTAAATAGTAGCTAGCTTATAATATAAGCTGAATAGCTAAAGATGTGCCGATTAATCGCCGGTGAGCTGGGAAAGCCGATTATCCGGCCATAAATATTGTCTATTAGTCAGCAAAAACACAGACTAGTCGGCCCATTATTTTATTCAATTTACTGTGTGTACTTATAATTAGGGTATTGAAATGAAATTCTATCATTATCAATTATTTTTAACCGACTTCCAAATACGAGGAAGGTTCCCAATGTGAATGTTTATATATATTTTTTTATGTAAATTCGCGCATATTCCCGCCATTTATGAACCGATTTTGAAATTTTTTGTATCTTATATATTCTTCCAGAATTGTCCCATAAAATTTTCAGGAAAATCAGTTCAGTAGTTTTTCTTTTAAATGAAAATAACAAAATTAATTTTATGTATTTTTGCGCCCATCTCCGTCATTTTTAAACCAATTAAAAAAAAAAACTTTTATATAATAGAGCATTCTTTGTAGATAGTCCCATAAATTTTTCAAAAAATCTGTTCTTTCCTTTGGTTTTAATTGGTCCTACAATTTTTTTATTAAAATTGGATTAGTATTTTTGTTTCTGCTGCCGTTTTTTCGCTGCCAGCATCGTATCCACGCTTCATCTATTCATTTGAAAGCTTGGTCAAAAACTATGCTCCTAATTTTGTTATATAAATATAATGACAATCAAGTAGCCAGTGCTCTCCTTTTATATCATTGGTGATTCACCAAACCCCTGTATATACAGTTGAACAAATAATATCATCCTTTTTTTAATTCTACAGAAAATAGACGATTTTTTTCCACTGCCATAGATTTTCTTGCATCAGTTGAACATGTGGCATTCATATTCTCACTGATTCATGCAAGTGCTTCATTGTATTTATGTTTAGATCAGTGTATTTGATATAAATGATAGATATGGACAATGTTACAGCATTGCATATAAATATTAGGATAACATGGAATTAGTTTCATTAGCATTATTATTTAAAAAAAAAAACCACACAATTTTCTTTTATAAAAAGTATATATCGTCTATACACCTCCTTCACTATGCTCCAATTTTTAGTCATAACATTATTAAAGTCATTTCAAATTAAAAAAAAAACTTACCCTCGGATCCCAAACAGGAAACCCTAAGTTGACTGTATCCGGTTGTTTGAGTAACACTGGTTGGGGCCATTTCCACTGGCTGAAGACCAGAAAGAATTTATGCACCAATGTGGCTGGTAAGGCATTTGGGTAAAGTTGACAAGTTCGTGCGACCAACATCGCCCAGGAGACACCGCCTAGGTAGCCCAGTGTGTTTGAATAGATGCCGTGTCCTGAAATACGAATAGTTTAAATTATGATAAATGAAATATAACAATATCTATCAGTTACATTCATGTGGAAAAATTAAAGGTTTGTAATACAACTAGTTGTTGATCATAGGGTTCACTTGTGCATACAAATATGATAATTGGTCTCTCTTTAAAAAGAAAAATAAGATCATCTTCTCCAGTCTTTTTATACTCTAATAATTTTCTTATAATTGATACAAAATAACTAAATACAGTCTTTAAGAAAAGTAATAATCAAAACAAACAACTATATTTTTACTTAAATGTACATATTAAGTTTTGATAGAAATTCAATCTTACAAGTAGAACATAAAGTTGTTTTTTTAAGCTCTATTTAAATTTAAAAAAAACTCTTTCTTGAAATTTGTAAAACAAATTGACATTGTGTGTTGACAAATTTAAGATACATTGTATTATTAAAAGGCCTTTAATATATAATTGTATTTTATATACTGACTTTATTAGCAATCTTGTCAAGATTGGTAATAATAATAGAAGACAAAATCAGGTCACATCAAGTTATCCTTGATGGAGCCATTTAACTAAAAAGAAGAAGAAGAAAATGAGGTCACTAAAAAGCTAAAATTAATATTTATTGTGAGTTTGTTTAATTGTTACAATCACTGGTGTTGCTGTTTAAAAATGAGCTATTTCTTTTTCTTTCATTAGACAGATTCATGATAAATGGGATTAGAAACCTGATAGTGTTTTAAGGGCAAGTGATAAGGAATGTGCCAACTAGAAATGTGCCCATTGTATGTATTGGTCCCCGCTTTATAACCATTTTTCATACTGAAGGTCAGTAAACAATTAATAACAATGTTTTATTGCTCTAACATTTATATCAAGTATCAAGTATACATTTGATTCTATTAATAGTTGCTTACAGTTATTTAGCGCTATTTAGACTTATTAAAAAAGTTGATTACTGTTAGCAAAATTTGTTGGGAATCTAATAACTAATTATCCCTGTACATGGTGAAGTCAATGAACATGTTTAACGATTTTCTATCATACAAAATACATAATCCATACTCACTCTTCGCCCACAGCTTAATTGCACGCAAAGTCAAACGGAAATTATTAATGTTCGGCACTAAACGTAATATTTCGTCTGTGACCCGACACCCGTTGAGCGAACGCACGCATTTCTGATCCAAATTTTTCAGCAGCATGTCGTCGCGTAGGTCGAATGAGTCTATAAAAGGTACGAAAACAGTTATAATCGTAGATATCAGTTAAAACAGTCATAAAAATAATTGCTAAACCTAACTTCCATCGCTTTAGTCTTAAAACATCTTCCTATATGTAACATTGGATTTGTTAATAGGTGACACTTTATTTTTGATGGTGCCATGATTTTTTTAAAAAATGCCGGTCCAGAAAACTATAGATTTTCATTCCATTCCATAAAATATATATATATTTTATGGAATGAAATGTATCAAATATGTATAACAAAACAACCATTACTAAATTATGTTTGTTAAAAACTTACCTGGTATTTCCTTTAGTGCCAATCTAGCGAATAACAAATCAATCTCTATTCCGTCAAAATTCATTTTTATAACTGGTACAAAGGCGTCCTCCACAGCTCTCAAATCTTTAACCTGAAATGTTAATTGTGAATGTTATTAATGTTAATATATAAAACACAAATTTTTACACTGATTTGTATCTTACGCTAGAAATTGTGATATGACTTCTGCAAGCATCACATTTTCTTCTATTCATTTCTTAGTTAGTATATGCAATTGACTTTGAAATTGTAGATAAGTTCATATCTAGCAAGAAAGTAGAAGTAATAGCCTGGAATAAGTCTTCTTTCTTACATGTGGTCAAATACAAATTGTGGAAAAAATTATAGTCCATTCCATGTGTAAGATATGTTATACTCACTGATTACAATTAATTGCTTGTGAATGACAAAATATCAGTTGAAACTATATTATATAATAGTTATTCTCACAATACCTTATAATATTGCCTATCTATATCAAATTTATGAAATCCCTATTAATAGTGTTGTGTGACTTATGTTTGTTTACCTTATTAATAGATTTGATTGAAACAGCTTATATAGGCACTTACAGCTGGGGTTACTACTTTATTCCCTTATGATGTACACTAGTAGATTATAAGACACTAAAAATAAAAAATTCCTCCTGACAGAATAACGGCCACAGCTGCTGACCTTGAGTAGATTAGCCAACTGCACAGGAGATATTATAGTGCATAAGTGTACAAACATGTGTTCCTTTTCTCTCTTAGCTCAATAGAATGGATATGCGACACAACCAGAATCAGGCACAGAATCGATTTTTACATACCCATCCGACACTTGGAACACTTTTATTTTCATGCAATTGGGTGATCAGCCTGCATTGCACTAACCAAACCAAAAAGAATAACACAAAGTATAGTACCGCCACGCGATCTTGCGACCAATACAACTCAAGGACCCATAGCACTAGGCTAGGGAGGCGGTCATAGAAGAAATTATAACTGCCTTCTAAGCATCACCCCAGTCTCAATTTAGTTATATGATTATCTTATTTTTTTTTTTATTGACTTAGTTGTCGTGTAATAATCTTTAATGATATATAGGTATTAAATGTGCTGTACAATTATTACATATAAACTGTATTTGTGAAATGAACTAGTCTCAATATTAGTTTTTATAGTTTCTATTTCAAAATAATGAAGTTCACATAATAATTCATATAGTTTGCATTAAAATATCAAATTACCTGTGGTTGAGTTTTTAATAGTTCATAGAAAGACTGAAAATAGTCAGTCCGGTCAATATGCCTTGGGGCCACACATAATGCGTCAATATCAGCTCCTCTGTGGTGCACCTAAAATATTCAAGATTAAAATTTTATTGTAAGGAATTTAAAATAACAAGTCAATTAGTTAGAAGTAGAAAAAGAGGTAACTACACAATTTTTAATAATATTAAAAGTATTTGATTCTGGGATAACCATTTTGTTTATAAAATATACACTGTCACTTATATAAGTTAGTGCGCCTTTGTACACTTCAGTTTCACTTTCTTATTCAAAATTACCAAGTAACCAAATCTGATCTTAAACTATCTCACTCTTAAAAGTTCATGGACCACAATATGTGTTATCTGTGTATTTCCAAACTTAAGGAAAATTGAACATGGGATATAGTAAAGGATGGATATATATGTAGGACTGTAAAGTAAGTGGATAAGAATTAGACCTAGTGTAAGTAAAGGAGTGATAATTTTTTTTTCCTTATCAAGCTGATAAATCTAGTACAAGACATTGTTTATACTATTTACAATTTATCTACAATTTGCTCAGTATATACTAAGCAAGTAAAACATTTAAGTACTTGTTGTTCTTTATTTTGTATTTCACTTAATATTTTCAGCTTAAATTACTTTGGTGATATAAATCAGCCTTTATTTTTTGGAGAATCTTTTTTGAGTTTCTTTTTGGGTTTGGTTTTTGGCACTCATTTTGATTTCTATCAACATTTTTTTAACATTTAACATCTTAATCAATTTATATCCTATGTAATATTTTGATACAATCTGTATCAATTTTATCCCACATTGGTAAAAAAAATCTTCCATATTGATAAACAATTGCGTTAATGATATACTAAACATCTAGGTCATAGAGCAGTACAGAGGTGCTACAGCAATAAAGCTCTCTTTGCTTTTTTGCTTTTTTACTTTTAAGGCCATTTTCTAGAATAGATACTACCATAAGGCACAAAAAGCCAGCATAAAATAAAGTTAGCAATGGCTAGGGAATAACTAGTTTTGGGGTTGGTAGTAGGCCATTACATTGCTAATGAATACACTCACAATTCTCGAATTCTTGTGAAATAAAACTACTTACCCCAAGACGGTAAGATCCGAATGTGTATATATTTCCTCCAACCGTCTCCGCCACGCTTAGCGGCATATTTTTCCTAAGAGACTCATCCCTTATCCATTGTCTGACCAAACGGTGTAATGAACCCAGGACCTCCATGCGATGATGCATTTCGGCTTCTGATTCAAACACGCCAAACGGTACAAGTGATTCTTTCAGGTCATTAGTCTTTTCTATGTCAATTGGTTTGGGACCTAAAACAGAAATAGATTGGTATTTTTATTAAAAAATTCCAAGTAAAGACATATGTTAATTTTAGTATCGGAAACTAGGTAATCAATTATACCTCAACTAAGGTTAGCTTAATTTAATTGCAAAGTAAAAAATTAGAAATTTATGAGGACAAGACAACATTTGTGGGTTCAGGTAGTAATAAGTGATGTGTCAGATATCCAATTTGTGGAAATCCGAAGAATGAGAAGGATTCCTATCTGTATTGGTTGTTTTTTTGGTGGATATCTTATTTTGTAAATTGCCAATAGCTAAATGAAATTCGATACAGGGTAACTGGTAAGTTCCTAACAATATTAAAGAAGTGCACTTGGTACTTGATAGTCATCATATTTGAAAAGCATGGATACCTCAAGGTGGTAGAGCATAACATCCCTTCACAGCTTTTGCTGCACTTCTACGGCCGCGCTCGCCCGGTGAAATACCACCGCCCTTTATAAAGTTGGCATAAAATAAAGTATGCACGACTTTTGGGGATACTGGATGGCAATGTCTATCCTTTTCTTTTCCCAATCCTATCCGCTCCAAATCCTTAATCCCGACCCCATCATATCCAATAAACCGATTTTATCCAATTTCCCATGTTGACAACGCACTCGTAACTCTCCCGATGTTGCGTGTGTTCATGGGCGACGGGATCGTTTAACATCAGGTGAACCGTCTGCTCGTTTGTCTACCTTTCCATAAAAAGAAAAAAATACCATGCCAAAACTGAATATATGGCTGACTAATTAATTATTCAATCTTCAATTAAGCATCATACATAGGTCAATTAATATTTCTTTGATTTTTATATATAATATCCACATATAATATCCTAGAGTTTTGAAAGTGACTCAACAGTCAACCTGTATATAGTTAATTTGGTACCAATGAAAAACAATTTAATTCTGCTTCGATTATTTTTTATTTTTCTAGTTCATATATTTGGAACCTTCATACTGCAGACATTTATCATAATAAGTTAGCATACCAATAGTACTTTACATAATGGTACAAAATAACAATTTTTATAATGAGATCAATTGAGTTTAAATCCTTGTAGTACATATGTGCAAAATCTTGGCACCAAGTATCTGTGTTCTGACCCATAACTGCAGATATACATTTTTAACATTGAAGTACTTTTTTTTGTCGCGGGCATCATTACTGCTGGCCAGAGGGGCCTCTGCAGATCCAGACTTGAGACAGCCTAAACCTTGTTTAAGAGTGGCTAGCTTAAGGGCTACCAAAGGAAACCCCAATCTGCGTGTGTAATCGGATTGGGAGGCCACCAAGCTCTTAGGTCGCATCGGCGGACGCTCCATGAATTGGTCAGGGCCCCCGAGAGAGAAGATCGGGTTGGACAGTCATTCAGTTCACATGTAGCATTCTAACTCGGCTCAGTCGTTTGCTATTATCTGCCTTCTGCGAGAGATACATCTAACATTCCTACTGCTTCGGGATGCGTTATTGCTGGGAGAAGAAGCGGCGGCGGAAGAAACGCCAACAGCAACGTCTCTATCGGGGGATGACCTGGCAGTAACATAACATATACGGTATTCAGTATATGCATTTCGCTGCACTCGTCGGCGAGCGCGGCTTGCTTTTTGTTTTTTGAGATAACAATCCAGTACATCACCAGTAGTAGTAATATGTGTAATAATTTTGTGTGCACTATTTAAAAATAGTGTCCATTTATCATCATGTTTTATTTTTCAATAAAAACTGAATGTAATTTTCAAATTATTTTTCAGTATCATTATCATAAATATAATTCTAAACACACAAAAAAGGTGTAATATCTTTGACACAGACTTTTATTAATAATTTATTATCCATAACTACACTCTCAAGCTATTTCACATTGGTAAAAGGTTTCTACATAACAGCACTTTAAGAAAACAGCTTATTGATTATAAAACAGTTGTTGTTTTATATTCCTCATGTTTTAAACACTGCAGTATTCATGGTCACGGGACAGACAGATGTCCTTTAAGAGTAAAAAATTTACAATATGGAAATTAATACTGCAACATTCTTAACTTGTGCTAGGAAAATCAGATTGTATAAAAAAAAATTGATAACCCTGACCATAGATAAGGTCAACAATAATAGTAACATGGATGCTGAAAATTCAAAAATACTAATGAAATTATTGGTTCATGGAATTTAAATAAAATTACAAAGGCAGACATGTTCTTTCAACTTTCATTTTGCACAGACAAAAGCATTATGTTAATTTATGAGGTGGCCACATAACATGATTTTAAAGTTTTTTTCATCTGTTATACAGGATGTCAGATGATTCACTTTCAATATACAAAGATGTTATATGTGGGGCTAATAAATAATAATGTCCAAATGCATGTTCATTCTAGCAAACATGGCTCAGGCTGGGGGTGGCGAAAGGAGGGCGTCCCTTGCTTGGCCGATGACCTACTTGGGATGTCAGCTGATCAGGCACTGCACCTAATAGCTACACTTGACCTATTTATTGGAAAATTTGGGCAAATATCCCCCTAACGTTATTACATTAATATGGTGACAAGCAATTACATAGTGATGTAATTTAATATTTTTAGTGATACTCCTCTCACTCTGCATACACACACTTACACTTGCAAAACATTAATGTATTTCCAGTAACAAAGAGCAATAAAGATAAATTATAATGGGTGAAGCAGTTGATTACTATAAATTCTTTGATTGAATATATAGGAACAAACATCTCCAATACAAATTGTACAGCTTCTTTGGTTTTAATACACCACAAAACACATTTTTAAATGAAACATTATTTAATTTGCTTTATATTTTGATACAAAAATTGAAAATTTAGAACTTAACATAATTAAATTGACAAAAAATTGTATGCTTTATTAATTAATATAAGAATGAACAAAATTATAGATGGATGATGTATTCATTCAGTTCATTCTGAGGAAAATACATGAGTACCTTAATTTGCTGGTAGCAACTGGCATCAATTGGTATACAAGTACTGTTTTCACAAAAATAGCCAAATGAACTTCAAAAACTGTAGAAATAAACTTTAATTTAAAGAGAATCTATTCCAGCACCTTTTGATCACTTTAAATGTATAGAGTGACTGGTGAGTTGTTTTGAATGCTTGAGAATGTTGGTTTTTTTTTTTATGGAAGGGAAGACAAATGAGCAAAAGTTTCACCTGGTGATAAGTGAATCCGTCGCCCATAGATAAACGCAACACCCGGAGTGTTGCGAGAGCGTTGTCAACCTGGGATATTGGATAGAATAGGTTTATTGGATAGGATGGGGTCGGGATTAAGGATTAGGAGTTGATAGGTATAGGAAAAGAAAAGGGTAGACATGGCCATCCGGCATCCCCAAAAGGTACGCATACTTTATTTTATGCAGACTTTATAAAGGGTGGTAGTACTTCCCCGGGTGAGCATGGCCGTAGAAGTACTGTAAAAGCTGTGAAAAGATGTTATGCTCTGCCACCTATGTGTGGATCATATATGAAGAATTAAAATATGTATACTTATAATTTGTCATATTGAGCATTGCACCTTGCCATCATACATTATTGAATTACTGGACAGTTTGGTGAAAAAAAATTAAGCCCCTAATTTTATTACATAAATATAATGACAATAGAGTACCAAGCGCTCTCCTTCAATATTGTTAGTGACTCAACAATCAACCTGTATGTTTTGCAAATGAAAAAACAATGCTACAAATCTGATTATAATTGTTAATATCAGTAAACAAACAAACCTTATTATTACAATTTTCTCATTTTATTAATGAATTCAATTCTATAAGACTGTTTAATTAGCAATATTCCGCGAAAAAATCCCCTAACAACCTGCAAGCAAATATATGA
>JAOCPS010657039.1:0-10778 GCA_025505425.1 Graphium colonna | reverse complement strand
CACAATATTTCAAAATAAGTACGAAAACAAATAACATGTCATGCAAGGTAAAGAAAGGGTAGTCGAAACTCGCATAACATCAGCATAACATCTTTTCAAAGCGCTTGCTGCCCGGGGAAGTACCATCGCCCTTCACAAAGTCGCCATAAAATAAAATGTACATGACATTCTAGGTTGCCGAATGGCCATTCCTTTTGCAAAAAGAAAGTAAAAAACTATTCATCTATAGTATCCTGCTGCAATTTAATTAGGACAACTTAATCATTTTTTTGCAAATTATGTGAACATACTATGTTTAGACTGGAGATGTTTAATGATGAACTTTATTAAATATTTAGAAGGAAAACATTACGTTGCTTTGCCATATGACTTGACTATGTAATACTATATTGTATTTCAACCAACTGCATGATATAATTTGAGTGAGTCTTCAACAATGTGGGTGTAACTTAGGACAACTTAGCGCTCAACTTTAATATTTTCTCCAAACTTTAAGTAGCATGGATACTTCGTCTTGCCATTTTATCTTTAACAACAAGAAATGAGACAATGAACTTAAAATTTTTCCTAACTGAGATAGTGCATTTAACACGAGATTGTTATTATTTCATCAATAGAGTATACTCGTAGTATATGTAATAGTGCACTATTCACATCGTCATAAATTGTCGCATTTCTGTCAACTTTTAAAAATGTAAGAAAACTAATGTTTGTTGTACTTACAACAAACTTTAGTTTTCTTACATGTACAATCTATTTAGATTAAAATAAAAAAGACTATTCTTTAGTACTCCGGTTTATTAAAAAAATGTCACGAGATCATGTTCACCATTACTTACTTCTAAAAGTCAGCATAAAAATTTTATCATTTTTTTTAAGTACGCATGACTTTTGCGGTTGGCGGCGGAAGGACAATTATACCCTATCCTTTTCTATCGCCTAAATATCCACCCTTCCCAATAAACCTTTTCTCTCCAAGTTCTCAAGCTGATGTGGGTTACACGCAACTTTGTTGACATTTTTTCTATGAGTGACAGGATCACTTAGCATCAGGTGAACCATCAACAAGCAGACGGTTCACCTGATTTTCATCCTTTGGGTAAGGATAAAAAACACGTTATGTATCTCTCTGTTTCATTTTACTAAATTTTTGTGGTTTGCGAGGTTATTAACAAAACTGCTCTCTTCAAACTATTCTATACTTCGAGAACTCCTACAAACAGTGAGCATAACTCTTTTAAATTAATCTCTCTAGGCAATTTATTCTAGTTTCGTTTATTCTCAAACGCACAGTTTGCTTATAAATCGTATGAAAGAATATGACAAGGTTTTTACATTTTGAGTTTTGCCTATTAGTTCTAATAAAATACGTATGCACTACATACTTTAAGAGAATACTAAGAAGTTACTTCTCTTTTCGGACAAAATCTAAGTAAAGATTATTTTTTATAATAAAGATTAAGCTTTAGAATATAAAAACTAATATTTTTTTTAAAAGGAGGCAAACGAGCCTGCGGGTTACCTGATGGTAAGCGATCTCCGCCACCTATGGATTTACGCAATACCAGAGGAGTTATAAGAGCGTTGTCAACCTTTAAGGTACGAGTAAGCTCTTTTCTTGAAGGTCTCTAAGTCGTGTTGATTCAAAAATACCGCTGGCGACAATTGATTTCACAAGGGTGTCGTGCGTGGCAGAAATTAAAAAGGATTGAATCACCAACGATTCAAGCAGCTCGCATTTGGATCCGGTCAAATAAAAGGAGCTGATAATTTAAAACGCAAATTTAAGTAAATTCTCAGCGCTATGTTGTCAAATCTTCTACACGTAAAAATATGCAATGAGTTTAGCAGTTTGTATGTTTATTAGGATCATTTCTAAAATTACAAATTTCATTAAAACAACAGTATTTTTTTGCTTATTTTTAAAGACATGTGATAAGTAATCTTCTCATGCTACTATCATAAAAAATTGAGCAACATTGAAATGTCGATGATGTCCATCACAGTCGAAGACAGTTGTTTAGAAACCTGTCGTCATTATAAAAAAATATTAATAAATTAATTACACTTTTTCGTTTGTCTACCTCTCTCTATAAAAAAAAATATTTGCTTGTCATATACAAGTTATATCACGCCAAAAAAACCCCTTATAACCTGTAAGCTAATATGTGAGCGCACGCATAAAGCACCTATCTTCTTTCCCACGCTGCTTCCGAGGCTTCCGATTGAGCTTATTAAAACAACTAGAAGTCATTAAAGAAAATAACAATAATAGACATGCATTGTTGAATGACCAAACTTGACTTCGTCACCGCTTTTAGCATTGTCTTTGGACAAAACCTGTACTTCCACCTGTAGGCCCAAAGCGCTAGGCACGTTTAAGCGACATGACAACCGTAGACCTCGTCAGGTCTTAGACTTCCCTGACAACGAGACGATTCTCGCCATAGTAAAGCACGAAGAGCGTCTTAAAAAACAAAGAACAAACTCTCGGGTGCCCTCGAATTATAGCACTCTTTTTCGACCTAAAAGATCAACGACCTCCCAATCCGGTAATACGAGTAGAGTGGCAGAACCTTCGAGCTTAGCTACTCATAAACTAGGTTTTTTAACACCTCAAGCCCGTCGGAGCTACATAGGCCCTTCTGGCTAGCAGTAATGATGCCCGTGCCAGAAAAAAAAATCGCAGCGTTTACTCGACGTTGTAAACGTTACTAAATTTTACTTATATTTGTAGTTTTGTAAGAAGCTTTAATTCCATGACATTTACATTATAAATATTTTCCTTCGGATCAAATAATTGACTATTACATTTTATATCTTAAAAGACACTTAAGTGTGAGAGTAATGCTTAACGAACAAAATAAAATTATACCTAGCTTGTGAAGTTTACTAATGGCTGTTGGCAATAACAAAATGTCTCCTGTTCAACTGTTTAATTATTTTAAGGTGTGTTCGCGACGTAGACAAAACGGTAAGAGCTACCGCTACCGATCGCACCTTGTCAGCAAACGAGAAAAAATAAAGACTTATGATAAACCCATTAAGCTAAAGAATATATTTTACAGCATAGTTAGTTGTGTGAATTATAAAGTCGTATAATTTGGCGTCAACATTTAATTTTTTTTTATTTATAGGTATATAATGACAACATAATTGCTATGTACCACGATAAGAAAATTTATTTTAATCAGTTTACAAACGAGCAAATTATGTCTTAATTTACATTAAGAGCTGTAAAATGTAAAAAGAGCTTCTTAATTAAATCTGGAAACAATACCTTTACCAGATTTACTTTATCGCATATTTATAGGGTATTAGCTTTTCATTAAAGAGCCTCTATATAGTTGAAAGTTTTCTAGGCAAATTATGACCAATAGTCGAATTATACAAGCGAGTTTGCCTTTGAGATCTGTTAATACCTCAGAACACACATTGTTAGTCCAAATACTACATAAGTTCAGCACATTTTTTTAAGACTTCGTTAAGTACATCCGTTGTATTTAGTTTACGGCAAGAACCTCTACTTTTTGTATACTTGTGTGTTTTCTTAAGCAAAAAATCAAAAATGGGCCAGAGTTAAACAAAGACAAAATTTAATTATTGACCACACACATTCAGTTGAAAGTCGAGACGAGTTTATAAATTAAAACGTTATATCAACAACATAAACTTAAATTTCCTTAAAATTAGACTGCAAGTACAAACGGTATTGGCGAACGTATATTCATATAAATATAAATACATTTAAAATGTATTTGTAATGATATATACGTTAAAGCTATGACATTGAAGTTATCTATCTACCACTTTTAAAGACATACAGATATCACTGTAACGTTTTTTAGTTTATCTTCGTAATTAAAATTCTGTTATTGTGGCATATAAGATAAAATGCCATAGAGACATATGTTTAGAGTTTTATAAATGGTAACTTCCAGTTTTTCCTCTGATTGTTTAAAAGTCGTTATTGCTATGAAGATATCAACAAATCAATTCTGCAAGTATAATTTCACGCTCTTAAGGTAATGCAATAATTGGAATCTTATTTTGATTAAGACATGATACGCTTTAAGTAGTAAAATTAAGTAATTTTTTTATGAATATGATATGATAGCAATAAATATAATGTTTTTTTTTAAACAAGATGACCCGGTGAACTTCGTATCACCTACATCTACCTAAATAATAGTAACTCTTTTTATACGTCACAGATTATCCAATAATTGTGTTACCGAAAATGCACTTAGCCCGTAACACACTGGGAAACTAAGTTACCAGTTGACGGCCGATTATTTTAAAATTGATAATACCGAGATTTTCATTGTAACACGACGAATTTTTAAGAGAATGATAACTGTCGCCAAGTCTCTGCTCAGTAGCTCCGTGTGATAATGGACTTATTTTTTTAGTCTGTACCGGTTAAAGAGGCAACACAAACAATGTCCTCGGTATCATTGCCAGTTGAATAGTTGTTTGTAAACTTTTTTTTTAAGTTTGGAGAAGAAGAAGGTTTTTGAAAATCCAAAGCCTATTTTGCAAGAAGTGGATTGAATGGCAGAGCAAGCGAAATACATGTCGTAGTTCTTGCAACAATTTATTAGGTTGCGTTTAATGCAGAATAATAGCCGCAGGTAACTTTAGTTTGTGAATTAAATGCGGTTAAATATTAAACCGAATCAAACGATTAAATAGTGATAAGCTCCGAAAAATAAGGTGAACCACTAGTCACAATTGAAACAGAAATCCCCACTGCATTGTCGTTATTACCGAAAGTCTCTGATGGAATGAGTTAACCAGATCTAAATATAGCCCCCGAGAAATTTAATGATTTCGATAAATTAAAAAATCCAGGAGCTCACCATTAGCAATGTTCCAGTGCAACCAGTGTGTGAAGAGGTGCCGGAGCCTACCGTCACGTCGTCGCATCCCGGTGGGCTGCGTCGAGCCAGCACGCCGGATTCGTCTGCGCAGTCAGATTAATGATTATGTCGCTAACTCAATATAAATAAAAAATATTAAGTGATACATTATTGAGGGCTTAAAGTAGGGAGTGATTAATAATAAAAAAGATTGTTAATGAAATTTGTTTCATTATTTTCCACCCTACCTATGTAAACTTTTAAACAATAATTTGGTTTAACAGTATCATGTGTAATTAAAATACTAATTTTAATTACACATGATAGTGTTAAAAACTTGATATATCACAAAACTTGATTTAATAATGCTCAATATGGAGTGTTTTATATTTTTTCATCACTCTTGTCTAGACACTTTTTCAATAACATGATTCAAATTATTTTAAATTTCAAATGATTCTGTTGGAAATTTGGATAGGTTTATCACAACGCTCAATGTGGAGTATTTTCTTCTTTTTATTTGCACCTATGTACCTACATACACACACAACAATACACGCAATGAAACAAACTAACAAAAATATGATTCATATAATTTTAAATTAATCGTCATGTTGTTAAAAAACTTAATATGATACAATGCTCAATATAGAGTGAATTATTATTTTCCATCACCCCTATCAATAAACTTTAACAATAACATGATTCATATTATTTTAAATTAGTTGTGATACTATTTAAAGACCTAATATGTGACACTGCTCAATACGGAGTGTTTTATCTACGTACTTTAACAAAAACATTATTCGTATTATTATAAATTACACATGATAATGTTGAAAAAAATTTCATGTTTCCACACTCAATATGAAATATGTTTTACTATTTTTGCCTTACCTGTAATATACTTAAATCACTAAATGTTTTATTTTTAATTATTATTGTCACACTTGACATTGTTATGATCCACATTTTTTTTAAATTTTATTATTTCATTATTTCAGCTGCACAGGTAGGGAAGAAAAGACCGTCAGCTTACGCCGGATGATTAAAAATCCTGTAGCATTGTTACTACTAAGTTAGCTATCTACGCAGTAACCTTTTAATTTTAGATTTGTATTAAAATTAAACATATTACTCGGAATAGATTCTTGAGCATAACATAACCTTTGGGCTACGTATGCTACAAGTAATAACTCTTTATGAGTCCTTTTTAGTTTTTTCATACGCTTTTCTATCTGGTATTACATAATTTTAAATCAAGTGATTATTTTTTTTTTGATGTTATATAAAATGTAATAAATTTAGGAAAATATTATAAATATCGAACATAGATAATCATATCAACTTTTGTATGCATATTCACTTGTGGCATTTTTTGTTAGGGGTATACCTGTAATAATATCTGTGTAAATATTTGCAATTATTCCATTATGTACGTAATTTTTTGTACCAGATGTTGCGACATCGTCAGTTTTTGCTGATTTTTAATTTTACAGTTTAAAATCAAAAAATGACAATGCGTTTTGATAAAAAATTCATTGTTAATTTTATTAATAGCATTATCGTCTAGCATCGGTGTTCCCCCCTCCAATTCTGTTACCCAGAGTTTTAGCACACCTGAACCGGGCGACGGGAACCTATCTGATAGTTGTTCCAGATTGGCCGCGAGGTTTCTCGCTTCAGGACCTAAAATCCAGAGTTCTTGATCACCCCCACGAAATTCGACACCTTTTGGAGGCACTCCTAGATATGACAACTGCGTTGACTCATCCACAAAATGCTTGTAGCATCGACCCTAAATGTTTTCGAAAATTGAGGGTAAGGTGCCCAAATAAAAGACTGGTCCACACAGAAAAAAGATCTTTTTTTAAAAAGTTGGCGTAACTCCACCTTGTCCACCTATTTACCTGCAATCAAAAGATGGCTCTCATCGTGTGACAACTCTCAAGTGAACCTAAAATCCCCTCAACCAGCCGATATCGCAAAATTTTCAATGTCTCTATTTCTAAAAGAAAATTTATCCTATGCAACCATCCTTGTTTCCAAACCGGCAGTTTTGACTTTTTATGGTCCCCATGCAGAACAAAAAACATTTTTAAATTTTATTATTAATCACACCCTCAGGGCAATAGAAGTAGCTAAACCAAAAGTCGTGAAACCATCCGTCACGTGGGACCCGCGTATAGTACTAGACTGGCTATCTTCCAACCCTCCTAGGGACACTTTATTTGATACGGCTCGCAGAACAGCCACTCTATTACTTTTAGCATCAGGACGCAGGGTCCACGATCTAACTTTATTAAAAATTCACACCGGTATTCGGATCTAAGACAGACACACACTCAAGACGCCAGATAACATGGATGCTTTCTAAACACCACGATAAAAACATATGGCCTGTCACTTTAGTTAGACTTCAAATAGCTATGAGTAATACAAGAAGATCTCAAGTTAAAAAATTAAAAAAACCTTTTTATATCTATCAACAGCAAAATAAAAGCTGCTTCGCGAACCATAATCCGAAATTGATTCTTGTTCTCAAATATAGTGGAATCTATGCATCTACAGGGATTTGTAGAGCAGTAGTAGCTTCTTTGGGTTGAGTCGAAAATCAACCAATAGATGCCATTTTAGCATGGGGTAATTGGAAATCTTCAAATACACAATTCACAATTAAAGAATTTAATCATTACAGCCGCGAGAAAGACTCTTGTAGAGAAAACTGCAGGTCTTTCTTAAATACATTTGCAATATCATAGTTATAGAAATACCTTGTTATGGTTATAGGAAGTTTATATCATTATGTTAATTGTAAATCTCAATCAAAATAGTTATATTTATACCGTAACTAAGAATAATCATTGTACTTATGCTTTGATTAAGAATATGGGCAAGTAAACAAAATAATAACGGTAAATGTAAACAATAATGATTTTAACTAAAGCCCTGACTTTAATTCTTCATAATCATCATAGCGTTGTACTTTATATTTCCACCAGCAGATAACAAACACGTCTTCATTTTACAATGCTAACAGCATTGTAACCGGTTTATCGGAGGCACATCAATATGACGGTTTTACATAAAAATATAACCGATATTATGTGCTGAGAGGGAAAACTTACAGCATTGTAGGAAGTTCTTCCTGGTGAAGACTCTATGACTGTGGAAATGGCAACGTCCTAGGTAGTAAAGATAAGTATAAAGTTGAGGCGATTACAGCGCCGTCTATTGTAGTCAAGAGAAACTATTTCACTCGGTATGTATCGCACTTCATGGCTTCTTCATTATACAATACTGTTTGTTTTCCCTCTCGGCATATAATATCGGTTTTATTTTTATCTAAAACCGTCATATCATGATTCATTAAAAATATCTGCTAAAATGACCTCCGAAATCTTAAAATCGTTTAAATAGCCACTTTTCGCGAGTTCGCTAGATGGCGTCAAAAGGCAAACATCTTTGTAGACCAACTCCCGTGAAATAAAATCGATTTAAAATAAGTAAACACTTTCATTTTCGTTTTTCATTTCAGCAAACGTATAAATACCGCATTTGATTGTTATCCCAAAGTAAAGTGCTATTAGAAAAAAAAATTACAGGACATAAAAAAACAGTGAATATAAGTGTCAAAACAAAGTACTGCAACTAAATGAATTATACTTTTTTATCACATCTTTTAGTTTTATTTGATTTACAAAGCAAAATTTTATAAAAATTTATTCTGATACTTTTTTTTAAAATTTGTGTTATGTGTGGGTAATAGCGAAATTAATGAATAGGTCTTTAAAATACTTTACTGTTCAAAGAATACGATAGTAATTGATAATTTGCCTTGTACAGAAATTTGGATCTGCAAACCCAGGATCGATCCTACGCATGGACAACTTTATTTCAAAGTTTTCTTAACGCAATATTTGTGCAAATATCATTTAAACGATACTAATTACACTTGTAAAGAAATTATCCTTGATAACATTACTTTCCGTCGTAAACGTACACAATAGGTTACATATACCACAATAAATATAGATAGCGAAAACGAAGAAACCGAATGTCTTAAAAACAAATCCAAGACCACAAATTATAACTACAAATTGCACAGGAAGAAATGATGAATTTATATGCAGAAGATACCGATTTAAAAAAAAACCATTGCTGATCTTACGAAAAACCAACAAACATATAAAAAAGTAGCCACTACTCTCATAAATAATGTCGCGGTCACTCCAAAAAATTAAAAATAAAAACTATTGTCCACACCATTAAAGCCACGCGCAAATATAAACTTAACAGTAAATGGCGAAAGTTACTCCCAATGTCCCTTTAATAAAGAAAATGATTCGATAAATCTAAACATGGAGACAAAGCCTTGTTAAAAAAAATAATTATATTTTATAAGCACTAATACAAGAAATAATTTAACTCAAACGGCTATAAATAGTTTTGGAAAAGAATATAACGTATGTCACTTCCTTATCCCCCAAACAATGGCATACATCAAATGTTATCGAATCTAGAAAAAGAGGTAACAAAAAAAGGCTCCTGCGTGATTATAATGATCGGCAAATATAGTTTGGGGGCTACAAAAAATATATACAAATTAGTTTCGTTTATTACATGTAAAGCATTAATTTGCATATCACATATAAAATAATTTGCCTCCCAACATACAAATGTGGACAACATAGAAACTTGTACAATTGCAGGATAGAAACTTTCAATAACATGTTATAATTAGATTGCGAATCATACGAATATGGGTAAATATTAGATTCAAACCTTAATCTCACATATGACGAGAAAATGTTTAAAAGAAACTTGGGACATATAAATAATCCAGGATTTAAGAATAGTTTCTCAAATTTACATGACCTTACATATAATATAATCATCTACAACTCGCAAGATACTAATAGTAAATAAATAAACTGTAATTCTAGTATATCCCAAAACAAACAAAACATAAAAAATACAGATGATAATTAGGATAGTTTTTTTTTCTAATAAATTTTTTACATATTACACCAAAATATTGCTGGATTCATAAATAAAACTGATTCGTTTATTTTACACCTGGAAGAGATATTATTAAAAACAAAACAGGAAATTGACATATGCATAACAGATTATTTTATACCACCTGGAAACGTAGGAATTGTAATATTGCCTAAGTACACTTTGGCAGTTATTTATTTGCGTAATACTAAAAGAGGAGGGAGTTGTATATTTGTTAGAAAAGGTATATCCTATAAAAACTTTGAATACATATCAAATAATTGCCTTCCGGGAATCATAGAATGCTGAGCTATCTAAATAATAAATTGTTCCACTATTATTGCATGTAAAAAGTGCCTAAATTTAATAACATACCAATATTTTACGAGAAGCTTGATATATTATTTAGCGAAAATTTATTTTTGGTTAAAACAAACAAAGATCTATTTTATATGTTGATTTTAATATTGACATCCTGAAAACAAGAAGCTTGACATTGGATCTCTCCATTTTTTTATTAAATTATGATTTTTATTCGGTGATAAAAGAGCCAACAAAATTAAAAATTAACATATATAAATAAATAAATAAATAATAAATAAAATAATTTATTCAGTAAATGTTACATACAAAATAAAGACAGGGAGGGCGTCTCCTTTTAAGTAATTGAACTTGTGTTAGGAGACTCCACTCTTCCATGGCACTTACATAACAAAATGTACGTAAACATATGCAACAATATTTTTTTTGTTTTCTTTTTTTTTATATACTATTCATAAGAAATGAATGTTATACATGTGTTATTACATTGAACTATTGGGTACTACATTTGTGTGTGTTGTGTGTGTGTGTGTGTGTGTGTGTGTGTGTGTGTGTGTGTGTGGGTGTGTGGGGGGTTGTGTGTGTGTGTTTGTG
>JAOCPS010656928.1:0-10778 GCA_025505425.1 Graphium colonna | reverse complement strand
ATGAAATGGCGAATATTCGCGTAAGTCTTAGAAAATATGTAATATTTTTTTCTTTATTGACCTAAGTAGAAATTGAATTTATTTTTTATTATTTGTTTTTAGATACAGGTCATTTCTTTTGTTACTTATTGCACAAAAAAATTAAATTTGTAATAATTTTTATGTATTTTATTCTCAACGGAAATGCATCTTATTATTTTCCTAGCCATCCGGTAGTACCGTAACTCGTTATTCATAAAAAAATATCACCCCTCAGTCGCTAGTCGTTTCTTTTAAAACACAAATTTCCCACTATGTCAGGCTCGATATTAACTTGTATTTTTCCATATTTAGATGATTTATAACAACATTATCATTTAATCCAAGTGATTTCTTATTAATAAGACCGACCTAAAATAAGTTCTCATTTTTATATAACAAACTGATAATTTGTTGCATAAATTGGATTATACCACAGTACGGAAACGGTGTCTGATAATTCGTAGCAAAAATTTAAAATGAAACATTTTACTGGTCCCTAAACAAATACTTCGCTATAACGATAAGTCCCCCACAGAATGTTGGAGATATCTGAACGTTTTTGAACAAAGCTAATCGAGTTATCTGGCAACGGGAACTAATGGCATTCTTAACGCGTTGCAACAGCTTGGCATTCGCCGACCGCGGCCACCGCGCTGAACATTCCTTTAGTGCCAGCTATTTCCTCCGCTAAGTTAATTTACTCACATCTATACAACAATTGTTGTGTAATGTTTGCCAATACAACAAAAATAACAAAATATGATTTAAAACAACAAATGTTTTATTCAGTACTACCGCTTTAAATGTAAATACGAAGATTTGTTTTGCAATTATTTTTCACGTTACGAAAATATAGAAAAAGACATAAGAAATGATGTAAAATATAGTGATAAATGTGAAAGGTTAGATGTAGCAAGCATATTTAGAGCAAATACTGCAAAAGTTCCGTTCATTTGCTGATAAAATAACTTTGGAAATCTGACCGTAAGTCCCGCAAACGATTTGTCTTTTTCTCATATTTCCCTCGGGAATATAAGGTCCCTTTTTTGCGAGTAAATTTTTATTCATCCGCAGATAAGCTTAATATCCACAATTCTCGGGACCTGAAGATGTCTCTGTAAGTTTCACGAAGCTAACGGCGGACGAGAGTGAAATTCATTTCATTTCATTTGACAAATGATTGAAGACGACATAAATGATAAATGGGAAAAACTGACAACGCAAATATATTTTATTATGTTTAGATTTAATATGGCATACAAAGTGGATAAATTAATGCTGTCTTTTCTTTCTTTGAATTTTTCCGTGCAGTTTTGAATATTGTTATTCATGTTTTATTTTCATATTATTTTTAGGGTTTAACTTTAAAGAAAATATACCTATAACGTAAGGCCTTTTTATTTTATTGTTAAATTATTTTTTTTTGTACAGTTAAACAAAATTGATCTTGTGAAAATTTTATAAACCATAATTAGCTACATACCATTATCGTTTTAGAAGACAAAGTGCAAAAACTTAATTTTTTAACACCTACGCGCAGCTGGCGTGTTTATATATTAATTTAAATATATTGCTTTGCATTTGAAACACACAGCAGAAGCATTGCTATAATCGTATCAAAACAGAACTATCGGTCTTAACGACTGCAATTTACTATCAGCACAGTAGAAAAACAAGGTTTTGGATAGTGACAAAATTTGTGTACTTAATTTTTTCACGCCGTAACATCCCAGCAGATCACATTTTTCAAACACGGTCTCAATTTTTGTCAATTAAAGAAAAACACCTCCCTTATGATAAGATATACGTCTTGTGTTATTAGGGTATTTCACAAACACATATTACATATGCACATTCACTCAGATCTGAAACAAGGATTTGTAGGTCATACAACTATTTGCACCGGTTGGGATTCGATTCCATTACCTACAACGCCGCAGCCAATATTTTAGCCACTGCGCCAACCGGGCACCTAAGTTCTTCAGAAAGGAAATAGAGCAATTCTCTAGTAATAATATAGGGTACCTATTATAAACAAATAAAATATGCTGACAAACTGGTCCCTTATTAGTATAGTTTCCAGACGATCGTCTGCCATTATATATAGTACGCCTTCCGACTTGATTAAACTACATCAATCATAATTATTATCACAAAATACAGAAAAATCGACTTCAAACGCCTTGAAAGTGAAGGTTCATAAAACATTTTTTTCCAATTATATTAAATAAAAAAAGAAACTGTTAAACTGATTATCATGAAAATTATATGGAACCATCAAGTGGGTATATCCTTTCGAATGAAAATAAAATTAACATCGGTTTAAAATCTTGCGGAGAAATAAGCAAACATACAAAAATAGTTCGTACTTTTTAAAGCCGGTTTTTAAACAGGTAGTTCTGAAAGAGACACGGAAAAACTCTGTTAGGCTCCGGGATTAAACTGATGTTTAGTCATCATAAGCACAAGTTGTAATTTATGCATCTGTATATCATGTTTAATACATAAGGTATACAGAGTTCAATAAAAATGAGCTAAACTGCATAAAAAATAGAAACAACGGATTAAACAGTCATCTATGGATATTACAAGTAAGATTCTTATGCTCTCCCTGGCCATCACTTACTGAAGTTAAATATCACCAGCCATGTGTAATACCGCCTCTACAGGTGATAATAATACATTTAAAGAGGGAATGTGATTCATTTATTATATCCATAAAAGTTTTTAAAAATAAATCGTTGCTTAAAATCTTCATTTTAGCAAAAATTGCACAGTAAATAAATATGTTCCATGTGGATACAAGCATCAAGATATTGTGAGAGATACAGCAGTCTGATTTTGTTTTATTGTCCGACCTCTTACTGAGTAGTGATCATAAAAGTCAGAGGGTAAGGTATGAAAAGGCGATAAAAGATAACCGGCGTATTTTTGCCTTAAAACTATATAGACGGTTTATTAGACTACCAGACGTTTTATCTCATTTTCCCTTTTAGATCTTATATCTTAACTTGCAATATATAACTTGAATGTATAAGAATCGAAATTATTTTATCAATTTGCGCTCGGTGGTGTCGTTAATTGCATTATTACGGGGTCTTACGACCACTCTCAATAGAGAGTAACAATGGTTTTCAGTTAGCTACGTCGCTAAATACTTGAGAGTGATTTGCATTCTATACACACAAAATAAAAAAAATAGTAAAAAAAAATATATTCATCAATTTTGTCTCCAGCACAGAACTAAAATTAACGTATATATTTTGTTTACAATTTATTTTTTTCTAAATGTAACGCACCATGTATTCTGTGCACCTGTCACAACAACTTTTTTTTCTCTATTTTGATGATTGGCTTAGAAAAGGTGCAAAGGTGAAGCAAATAAAGAAAAAACCAAGCGCCTTTTACGTTTGTACTATAAGGAATATAAAAATGTATTTTAGGCGTAGATTTTACTTTAAATTATACATTAAAGAATTATACTACAAGGACAATACTTTCATAATAAATAGAATAAATAAAATACCTGTACTACGGACGAACTAAGTTTCAAACATTTTGAAACTGATTCTTCGCAAGTATCTTCGTTAAGTAATTACTTTAGATTTAAGAGATTACCTGCGCACATTCCTTGTGGCAACTTGAAATTTATAAATCACAAAACCAAAAACCTGTGATTTTTTTTGTTAAATACTACAATAAGATTTGTAATATCTTAAATTTTATCGACTATATAACACAATTCATATGTATTGCAAATGTGGGTATTGGGAAAATTCATAAAAAATAAAGCAATAGAAAACTATCACGTCGGGGTCCGGTTTAGTACGCTTAGTAAAATGTTTACATTTTTTATCGTTTCCTATGCAAACTAAATACTAAGTAAAATGTACATTTTTTTAGGTAACCTGAAAGTATTATTTTCAGCATTTATTAAAGTAGTGTTGCATTTCATTGTGCAAAAAAGGTCAACATTTTCAAGTTCAAATTCAACATCCTATCAGGTATTGAAGCTGTCCATGGTGGTCATCGGGTACACTGGTGAAATCGCCTATTCCTTTACTACAAATTTACATAAACTATGTCAACAAACATTTTAAAATTTGTGAAGAACAAGAAATTTTATTATATCAAATTAATTTACTGAAGCGCAAAAAAAATACTTTGTTCCGTTTTTGATTAACTTTTGACAGCAATCTGAAAATAGATTTCTTTCATTATTCCGCGTTTTTGTGACATTTCTTCGATCTCATAATAATTTCCTGCTAAGACGTGGCTTTAATTTATATAAGTAAATAGGGCCTGAGTCTGAGAAGTCATTAATAGAAAAACAAAGTAATTAATATAGCTTTTATACTCAGGTTATTGTATTTAATAAATTCAATTAATGTATAATAAATTCCAACGTGGCGAATCAGAACGACATTTGTAGCGGATCCATGTTACAACGTCATTCGACGCCACGCTATATATAATAGGATGAAATATGGTTTGTTTAACTTTTATTTTAAAATATAAAATATCTAATGCGGCGGATCAGACCGACTGTTTCAGCGGCTATATGTGAACATGCACAATGTAATGTTAAGCAATATTATAGTATGAAACAATTATTGTGGTGGAATAACTTATTATGCTGTACGTTAAATAACTCTAAAAAATTATTAAACAAATAATCATCTATTGTTGTTAAGATCTAATGTAGTAGATCCAACGCCAATAGAAAGCTGTTGGTAAGGCGAAGTGTCACCATACTTCGCGCTGACTTGTATATTAATTTACAATATACAGAGTTATTTGTAACTTTGTTAAATCTGTTCTAAACTACGATTTAATACAATAACCCATTTAAACTTGCTTAGCAATAAATTTATATATAATATTTGTTATCAATAAATTTATTATCCGACTTGATCAAATACGGTATTTGCATTAAATAACTCCATTTTGACTGAGTAACCAATTCTCCAATTACTTATTACTTGTTAGGATATCGAAAAAACCATTTAATCAGAAAGATTTTGAATACCTACATGAAGCATGGAGTAGTTTTTGATGTTACGGCCTCGTATTGCTATTTCGCAAATGCGGGCAAAAAGGCTAAATCAAAAACTCTCAACTTTTTCTCCTAAATATCTTTTTCTTTACGCAGATTTAAATAAAATGGATATAATAAAACTCTTCAAAGACGAAATCGGGGGGTTGAAATTTGTTGAGCTGGCAACACGTAAAAGCTTCCAAATAATACATTTGGGTCGCCTTTGATAATATTTTCGGTTATATCGCTTCATAAATGAGATAAAGCTCGTGGGTGGAGGCGAAGAAAGGATTATTCTATTATATTTGCCTGTATAGCTCCCTGCCGGTCTGCGAAAGGATAAAGTTTCCAAAAAAGCGACACTTGATGCGTAAAACTAATGTCTAATATAAATATGAAACATGTCCTAAAAAGGGATAAATATACTTAGACCTTTTTTTTGAACATGAAAAAGTTGAACAATCGATAATGAATTTCAAAGTTATTCTTTTATTTAAAAAAATCTTCTTAACAATAGTAGTACAGTATCTCTATATTTTACTAAAATGTAATAGTTATAAAGATAATGCTACAAAGATCAAAGTTAACATCCGGTTGAGAGGACCATGTGTCAATGGCGTCGGATTTCTGCCCTTTATTGAAGCTGGCATGTGAAATATCTGGAAACGTTACTTTGTGAAATCATTTATTTGGACGTACTTTACTTTTCACGTGCTTTTGACTAGGAATTTTTATAAGTCTTTTTAAGCAATGTGATGGTAGTGTTAAATTACAGAATACTAAATGGCTTTTCGGTAGATTAAAAATTTGAGATTTCACTGTATTTTAGGCGATGTTGGATTTTTCAGTTTAGCACCTCCCATCGGATCTTAAAAAACATGGTTCGTTTACTGTTTTATAAATGTGAAGTATCCTTTAATTCTAATAATAAACTTAAATGTTGCCATAATGGGTATGCTCAGTACCATCTTAAGGTTGGCTAAGAGGAAATGCCGTTGCCATTAAGTCCACCTTTGTACAAAATTATTGAATAAATAAATGTAATAGTGAAATGTCCGTTCCTATGAATTATGTTAGAATGTTCGAAACGACACAATAAAGCCGATGATTTGAGTTAACAGAAAAATTACAAAACAAATAAATTTGATTACGTAAGAACCTATGATTTGAAATAGTATAATGAAACAAAAGAAAGAAAAACAACGTTCACACAATTGTTATGAGATAAGCTATAAAGACCAACAGAAAACTGCAAGCGATCGATAAATTAAACGACATGATATGAAGAGAGTCGCATCAATTTTTATTGAATTATGAACTTCAAAGACCGAGCGCAATAAAAATGCTAGTAAAGTTATCAGTACGACTGCAGTGACCGATTTTATTACTGAAGTTTCCAGTTTTATTGCTAACTTTAAGTTTTTATTACTATCTATTACATGAGTTAGCAGCTATATTATAAATCTTTAGATTATTCCCTACTGTAAGTTAGCACTGTAAAATAAAAGTCGATACACGATATAGATAGTAATGAAATTAAATATGCTATTTTTATATATAAATACTGCATACCAAAAATATTTTTTTTAAAAACGCTGCTCAAACTATAAGACCTATGGCTTAAGTTGCAAGGGCGACTTGCATACATAAATTCAACCCGCACATACACCCAGATCCGAAGCAATTATCTGTGGGCTATACAAGAACTTGGTCCGGGCAGAAATCGAATCCACGACCCACGACTTTGAAGCCAACGTCTTTACCAACTGCTCTAATCGGTCATCGAATTACGTAATAAAACAAATTAATTCTTCTATTTAACACTTATATAATTTAAATCTTAATCATGTTTAGTTTTGTCCCATATCAACATAAAAAAACTACAGAAAATAAACAATCCTATTAGAAAACGGTATTTAATACAATAACATTTGATATACGACCCTAAGGACATGTTTCTGCCCGTTGCGAATTAACATCGAAACAAAGTTAAGAAAGGGTCAAACTCTCTTGATGAATTTCTGTAATTAGTCAACTTAAGTTCCATTTAGTCAACATAATTTTCTAAAGCAGGTTCAATATTTGTTTTAAGAAAGACTGTTATCGAAATAACAACACGTGAAGACGTGAAACCAATATTTTGGAAGTCCTTTTACGAAAATTGAGCTAACGGAAAAGCATGTAATTTAGCAACCTTAAAATTTTTACATATTGAGGAAAATTTCATAAAGTTAGTATTGTTAAATGACGTACGGGCTATCATTAGTATACGTTATATTTAAAATAATTAATAGAATTATTATGCGCTATTATGCCATTTTTCAAGTTTACAATAGACGGATGTCATTTTTTTGCGAATTCAATTTTATGCGGATAAGTTCACAATGTTAAGTTTACTTGATCTTCAATTCTTTCAAACAGCCGTGCCTGTAATAACTAATTAAATTTATAAATGTAATTGGATATGCCAAAACAGTAGTATAAGACTGCATTGCAGATGATAACATGAAATCGGTACAAAATAACACAAGAGAAACTTTTCATCGTTTATTCAGACAAAGGAATTTCTTATAAAGGTCAGCGGAGAGGCGACATCTAATTTTACATTACAAAGGCCGTTCTCGGCCCGGGACCTAACAACTTTTTTCGATTACAATACTAAAAGTTCAACGTGGAGCCTTTAAACAAAGAATTACGTGTCCGTGGTTCGTTCGGTTAAACAATCGCTGCGCAAAGTCGTTACCGCATCGCAGGAAGCTTCGTAGCCAAGACAATTGCGAGCGGCCGTGTGTAGAATCGCTGAGTTCATTTTGTTCATTGGAAACTAGCACTGTCTAAAATTTATTTTAAGTTATACAAAGGCAACTTTAAGATGATCGAATGTAAACTTTACATAGTGTTAAGTAGAAACATAGTTCAATTTACTTTTTCTTTATTGAATTAATCATTTTATTCAAATGTGTTAAGAAATGCGCTATGCCAAGGGCAACTAACTTTTGACTCTTTAGGAGTTCCTCAAATTTAAAAAGCAATTTATCATTAGAATCCGGAACTGTTACAAAATTTTAGTTGTCATCGTACGTGACATGCGATAGATGACGGAGATATATAGATGCCGCAATAGTCTAACTTAAAGCATACGATATTTAACTATGTGGTGATAAGTTTTATTGCATTTTACTTTTTATAGAAAGGAATTAAAAAATATTCACACGAATTGGCTTCTTCAAAGGGCTAAAGTTATTGAGGTAACATTTATAGAAGCTAGATTTTAGTATTTCCTATACTATTCAATAAACGGTGTTACCATAATCGGTCCACAATAAACACAAGTACGTAAAAACTATTACAGTAAGAACTCTAATAAAATTAAAATCAGTAGTTTTTATATTATCATTACTATTGTCCTTATAAAATCACAGCAATTATGAATTTATTATATTTAATTTTAAATTAAAAGGGTTTGGGCATTATTTTCTAATCGTGACGAGATAATCATTTGGAAGTTTTACGTGTAATATTTTTGGAGTAAAATATTGAATTTGTATATTTTATTCGAGCAAGTTTTAAAAATTGATTAAATATTATTGATAAGTTTCGTATTCATTGTATGATAAGAACTAATGTCTTCATATTCACTTCTTACCTTCACCTACAATCTTTTCACTATATATCGACATTAAAAATGAAATTTTATTCATCTTATTTCATTTATATACTGAACATACCTATACCTAAGAAGCCGTGGTAGCTCAGTGTCCGGGCGCTCGCCTTCAATTCCGTTTACTCGAGGCGAACCTGAGTTCGATCCCCGGTGCCGGTACCAATGAAATTGTCCATTTTCTAATTTCAATTTTAAGTGCTCATTTACCACGTGCTCGGCGGTGAAGGAAAACATCGTGAGGAAACTTGCATATCAATGAAATAATATTTCTTAGATATGTGAAATCTACCAATCCGTACTGGCGCCGTGTGGTGGACTATGCCCTATACCTTCTTTCTAGAGGAGGCCTTAGCCCAGCAATTGGATAATCAAAATAAGGCTGTTACTTTACTTAACTTTTAATCTATATACTAAAGCAATTTTAAGTGCTGATTTACCACGTGCTCTGTGGTGAAGGAAAACATTGTAAGGAGACCTGCATATCTAAGAAGTAATATTTCTGAAACATGTGAAGTCTGCTAATCCGGATTATGCCCTATACCGTTGGTCTAGAGGAGGCCTTTGCCCAGCAGTGGGACAATTTTAAAAAAGTCTGTTCCTTTATTCAAATGCTGTTCTACAGCTGTGTCACAGAAGATCTTCTAGATAAACTTTGTCCACAAAAACCAATTAGTATCCGCACAAACGTCGCTTGTTTGTGTACGCCATTTTAATAGGAGTGCTTTGAAATCTATAAGTCGATCGTTGGGGCCATTATTTTTCAAGTCGCCCACTTAGTTTCAGTCAGGCTACGAGCACTCCGGCTGAGTGGCAATCGATAGCCTCCGTGATAAGCGGACGTCAAACGGACAGCTTTGCGTCAGAATGGAGGAAAATGGACGATTTGTAACTGTCATTTAATGATGTACACTTGTAATCCATTTATGTCAGCCATCCACAAGCTTATAATCCATTTATATTCCGGCATAAAGTGGCCACTTTATCAGTGAATCATCAATATTTAATATGTCTTTATAGTATAAGGTTAGCATGATAACTTAATGTATACTTTAATGGTAATAACTATTTACACCTATGCTTTGTATAATAATTTTCTTATTATATACACAGAGCGTTATCACATCTTAGTTTGTTCATTATAACATTTATTACATTATTTTTAGTTTGGAATTTTAACAAATAATAAAACAGTGTGATTAACTTAAGTTCAAAGGACAATACCCAAAAGCGATCAAAATTATATAGTAATAAATTTAAGAGGTGATAGAGCATAACAACTTTCCACAGCTTTTTCTGAACTTTCACGGCCATGCTCGCCCGGCATCAGGTAAACCGTCTGCTCGTTTTTCTTCCTTTCCATTCCTTTTTTGAATGAATTTTCCTGTAGCATGAAATTTACACAATCTGTCACAGAGATGAAGAATGCATGAGACTATTTTTGATAAATCAATTTCTGTATTTTATCAAATGTCAGATATAACCCGTTTTCTTTACGAAAAGAAGTAGTTAATATTATAAGTTTTGTCTGTAAAAAAAATTTGATGCAACTTGGTATTGCCTGGTATAAAAATGGGCATTGTCCTTTCTCACTTCAATCATAACAAATATTTATATGTGTCATTTAACGGTGCACATACATTTATACATTTGCAAGCTTATATAAATTATATCTCTGCAAAAAGTAGCATCTTCATCAGTGTATTATAACATAGAATATTTTCTTTTTATTTATTTACACTTTATTTATTTATTTAACATAGAATTGCGAATAATATTATAACATCTAATTGCGAACTTAGAAATTCGAAATCGTTTAAAAAAGAATACAATTTAAATCAATAAATAAAAAGAACAGTAGGTGGTTATTTGTTTTAATATTAATTGCACATTTTATAGAATCGCCTGATATCCCGCTTTAATTTTTATAAATAAATTTAAAGTGGATTTGAATAAACATTCTAACATGTAATCAACAATCACTAAATTTGACACAAAAATCTGGTCATGCCGATTGAAATGTAAAAATGGTACAATATTTAAATATATTTATTATAA
>JAOCPS010656818.1:0-10778 GCA_025505425.1 Graphium colonna | reverse complement strand
GACTGCCCGAAGGTATACAAAGCACAGGTAAGGCCGCACATGGAATACTGCTCTCACCTCTGGGCTGGGGCACCCCTTTACCATCTTCTTCCATTTGACCGCATCCAACGTCGATAACATCAATACCACCTTGATGGTTGGCAGTTCACCACAGTGCCTTTTCGTCGTCATTTCGCCGCTGGCGAGAATTGACGTATTTTCGTATTTCCGGCCTTATACCTTAAAAAAACCTACCTTACAGGCCTACCTTAAAGGCCGGCAACGCTCTTATAATCCCTCCGGTGTTGTGGGAGTCCATGGGTGGTAGTAATCACTTACCATCAGGTGAGCCGCTTACTCGTTTGCCTCATTCTCCATAACAAAAAGAATTTGAGTTCGTATCTATGTTAATACGAGAAAAGCTAAACATGAAATGCAAAATCAAAACCACACTGTGCATGTTTACGCACATTAAAATATGGTTTAACGCATTGAAGCGCCAATAGTGCCCAGGGCATTCGTAACATCGTTTTGTATCTATAATACTCTAAACGATTATCGAGGATAGAAAATTCCTGGTGGAAAACTATCAAATGGACTATATTATTTCTCAAATAATGTTATTGATGTTATCATTTATGCCCCAGAGTTTTGCGCGTGATTTTATAGATTAACGAAAACATATAATGCGTATTAATGCTGACAGGGAGTAAACATTTTGAATTAATTTAATCACTTAATACACAGTTTTGTTTGTGTATAATTCCAAATCGTTTTTCATTTATATCATCTAAATAATTTCAGCTGCAATTATTAATTTTATTATAAAATATCTGTGGCGCACGTTAATATTTTTTGAATTGTTCAAAACCCATATTAACGTTCACATTTATAATATTAGTATAGATAGATATAATCTTTATGTCAACATAAAAATTAATAGATAAAGCATCTTTCAATAAGGAGTGTATAACATATAGCAAAATATGGGATATTTATTGGTTCTCCCTAGCCCACGTTTCACTTTAGCTTAACATGTAAAAGTAAAGTAAAAGTAAAGTAACAGCCTATTTTAAATGTCCCACTGCTGGGCAAAGGCCTCCTCTAGACAGAGGGCTTAACATGTGGTGCGTTTTAAACACTCAGGCAAATTTTGCACACAGTGCCGTTAGGAATATAAATGGAATAATAAGGTAATGTATCTTTCATGTACATGCATTTAAGTAACAATTTTGTTTGTATATAAAGAGATAGGCGCATATTTCCATTAAACCTAAATAATGCTTTTCATACAATAAAACCTAAAAAAACAATCATATTTTGATGAGACGTTGTGTCGTCTCACACAAATCTAGTTTCCCTGTTTAGAAGTTGGAAGCAAATAAGCTAATGGCTCACCTGAGTGTAATATTACCGATGGAATGGCTGGATATACTGTGTTGCTTTGCTGCACCAATTCACGATTCCTTTGCGCAAATTCTTAATTATTACTACTAGATACAAATTAGTTCCAGCAATTGTCGACACGTTCTCGGTAAAATTTTGTCCTGTTATAAAAGAGCAACAAAGGCGAGTGAACGAGCGGCGGATACGGTGCAAAGATCTGCCACTCACCCACCTCGAACGGCCCTCTCAGCTGACCTCTTCTCATCGGTCGCCCATGGGTTCCTCGTAGCTGTACAGCACGTCCCTCCCCCCCACGACTACTAAGCACCACCAGCCAAGACAAGGTGGGAACCCGGTCGGAGGGGAGGCGAATAACCATCTAGGTTAAATCATACACCACGGTGAGGTAATGAATAGATCTCCCATCACCATCGATGGTATGAAATTGGAGCCATTTAGTGTAGTGGAAGTTCAGTTCAGTTCAAATCACCAAGTATCACGATACCTGCTGACAGTACATGCAGCATAGAATTTGCAACCGTTTGAGAAGTAATTCATGAGTCGGTCGGAAAATTTCGGAATTGCCGCTATGGTTATATTGGATGTCGTCGCTTTCTAGGCTGTTTATTTATAGAGAACAATATACTTGGCAGAGGAACAGCGAGTGTTATGTTTGTACTCCTTGTTTGTAAATAACTAAAATAAAATATAGTAGCTGCAGGAGTCGTTTCATTCTTTGTAAGAAAATACAACGCCAGTTTAGCCTTCTGTAGTGAGAGGCGTTGAACTGAATTATAGTAAACTACTAATAAGGCCTGATACCGTATGAACTATCCGCTCTTACATTTATTATGAAATTAAACTTTATTTTTCTTGCAAAAAGACAAAGCACTAAACTCTACAATGATATTTTATTTTAATTTTCGTGAAGTTAGTGGTCCCTAATCCAATTAACTTTGAATATTGTTAGCGAATACCGATGATGCACATGCATTTTAGTACGCTGCATGTTTATTTAAATTACCTTCAAACATGCGACGTTACGTAAAAGAAAGTGAATGGGTGATATTAATTATGATTTTTATTATTTTATGAAATCAATAATAATAATTAATTTATTTGTGATATAGAGGTATACGATAAGGCGTTAACTTAACAATCATTTTCTTTTCTATTCTCTACCCATTTTACAGGGTAGGCAAAAATTTATGTTCGCTAAAAGGTCGTCAAAATGCATACCTATTTAAGATCTCTTATACAACAATCATAACTGAATTTTAAAGTATACAAAACAAATTACATTAAAGTAACAAAATATTGAAAAAAAAAGACAATGCCTATCACAATTAAACATAATTAGAATTAAAATATTCATTACAAGACAAAAGGTTATAATAGTTCATTGAAATAAATTAAGTCATAAAATATACATTATACGCTTGAAAAAAAATCATTTATATTGTAATAACACTTTTCTGTCAGCAATTCTCGTAGTTTTTTCTTAAATAGATTTACGTGTATGTTAAATTCCTTTATTACCTTTGGAAGCTTATTATATATTTTGGTGCCATGCAGAGAACGCTTTTGTTCATAAGCGCTGTGTTGCATTTTGGTAACCATAGCTTAAATATGTCACGTCTGCTTCGTTCATTTATGGGCTTGAAAAAGAGAGTTAAGTTAGTTTTTACAAATACAGCGCTTGCATGAATATACAATGATGGTATGGTTAATATTTTATATTTTATAAAATAGAGTCTACAACTATATCTTGTTCTTAGCTTACACATCGCTCTTATGCTTTTTTTTGTGACCGAAATATGTTTTCTTTATTACTACAGTGACCCCAAAATATAATACCATATCTAATATGTGATTCTGCATAGGCGTAATAATAAGGATTCTATATTTAATACCAGACAATTTCCATAAAACGTAGGCTGCTTTACTTAATTTGTTGCACACAATGTCCGATTGGTAATTCTATGTTAAGCGGCTATCGATTGTGAGGCCAAAAATTTTGAGTAATCGACTTTCTCAATTTGATTTCCATTATAACTTATATTTAGGTTTATATTTTTTGTGCATCTTTGGTTAAATCTAATACATTTAGTTTTGTCGAGTTTTACTTTTAAATTATTTTTGTGCAATTCTTCAATAAATTGTTTTAATGTAAAATTTAATTCATGTTGTAGATCGTTTTTAACACTTTTAATTATGGCCGTACTGTCATCATCAAATAGAACCATAGGGTGTGCAGTACATTTAGGTAAGTCATTTATATGTACTAGGAATAATAATGGTCACAGGACACTACCTTGTGGAACTCCGTACCGTACGGATCAAAGTTCAGAAGTGTAAATTATTTCTTTTTTGTCCTGAAGTCAATTCATGTTATCTGTGATATTTGCCATCTATTAGTTAACTAAGTCTTTATTGGATTAAAAGTGTTACCCCGTATTCCATAATAATTAAGTTATTTAATAATATTGGACGATCTACACAATCAAACGCTTGGCTCATATCCATAAATAAGACACAGATACCTGTTTTGTTATCAACATTCTTAATGATTAAACTAAGTAAGTCATATATTGCTCTATTTATTGTTTTGTTTTTTCTAAAATCATTCTGTTCATCAGCTAGGAGATTGAATTTTTCAATATAATTATTAAGGTGTTTATATATATATATATTTTTCGAATATCTTTGATAAAACAGATGTTAAGGCGATTGGTCTATAGCTTGTAAGATCATCTTTGAAGCCTTTATTTTTATAAAGAGGTTCAATTACTGTTATTTTAAGATTATCTAAATAAATGCCGTCCTGTACACTTAGATTAAAAATGTGACAAAGATGCAGAGCAATACATTTCTTAATTAATTTTATGACCCTGGTAAAAATGTCATCGTACCCAACACTGTTTGCGTTCTTTAAAGACTGAATAATATTGCTAATATCTTGAGGAATTATGGACGCATAAAAAATTAGTGCGCTGGTGTTTTTGACGTGTTATCCTTTTTACTTTTCGAAGTTTGGAATGTCGGTACTTGATCAGTATATTGATTATTGAAAGCGATGTCTTTTGGATTGCTGATACAGGAGTTGTTTGCCATTTATGGTTATTTTTGAAATATATTCTTGTGGTTGTATACTTTTATTTTCATTAAAAAATTGTCAGATTATTTTGGATTTATTATCTGATGTTTTAATCCTATAATTATTTCTAGCTTTTTGCGTAAGACTTAAAACTTTTTTAAGTCTGTAATTATATGTTTTTAAAACTAATTTTGTCTGCTTATCGGGATTTAGCCTGTATTGCCATAATATTTTTCTTTGCGTTCTAGAACATAGTTTAATGCTTTTAGTTAGCCAGTTAACCCTTTTCTTTAGTTTGATAATTATGGTCTTTAAAGGGAAACATTGATCATATATTAATTTACGCTACTGCATATTTATAAAGCTGTGCAGTATGGTCTGATAATCCAAAATTCTTAACCTCTCCTTTACACGAATTAGGTACATTATGAGATATATGAGCAAAACTGTCAAAACATGTGTTACTTGTTAGTCCTGTGGGTTTTTTAATTACTAAATGAAGATTATATTTTAATAAGATGTTACAAAATTCTAATGTCAAATTGCTTCTTTTCAAGATGTCTTAGTTAAAATCACCACATAAAATATTTTTTTGTTCATTTCTGGCCAACTTGCTTAAAATAATATCTAATTTTTCGTAAAATAGTGATATGTTATTAAAATTCAGCACTCTGTTAAGACATATAATAGAAGTTGAATAATTTGTAAGGTCTATAGCACAGCATTCTATGACTCCTGATATGCAGTAATTTGATGTATACTGTAAGTTTTTATATGGTGTACCTTTCCTTACAAGTAAACAAGCGCCTCCTCTTTTTATATTTCTTGAGTAAATAGCTGCCAAATCGTAATTAGAAAGTGTCAGAAATTCTTCATTACCAGATGATATAAAATATTCTGTCATACATACAATGTCGACCCGCTGTTGTTTTTCTAATAACACCTCTTCTAAGCATAAAGTAAGCAGATCAGTTTTATTTATAAGTTTGGCAATATTTTGATGCAATATATACAAGAACCTAGTGGAGAAAAAACATCAATTTATATTAAAATATTTTTAATCGACTTCAGAAACAGACGAGGGTTTTCAATTCGGACATTTATATGTTTTTTTTTTTACCAAACTGATTTTAAAAATTCTTCGTTTAAGATAATTAATAGAATCAGGCGTTACTTTGCGGAAATCCATTGTATACAATTCTATAAGACTGTCTTATAGAATTGTAATTCTTCGTTTGTCTGATAGGGTACACTTTCCAAAGAGTCCCATATTTTTTTTTCAGAAAATCAGTTTAGCAATTTGTTTTTTTGAATCTTAATGACAAAATATATTTTATCTATTTTCGCGCGTATCCCCGCCATTGATGAACTTAATGAACTCTTTTTTTATTTGAAAAGGTATTCTTTCGAAATAATCCCCTAAAATTTTGTTCTTTTTACCACTGATTTTAAAAAATCATTTTTATATGATAGCGTATACTTCTAAAATGGTCGCACATAATTTTTATAAAAATTGGATCCATAATTTGTTTTAAAACCCATAATAGTTGAGATGATTCGTTTCGAAAGTACACATTTAAGGCGTTTAAGTCGGTTTTAAAATCAATAAAAATATTTTTGACAAAATAAATGTGTATGCGTCATGTCATTGTGATATGTAAAATGTAAAGAAGTGTGTGTAAAGCTAATTTTTCTCTACACAAATTAAAAAAATTTATTTATTTATTTAATTTGTGTAGATATTGTGGCATGTGCAGTATGCTAAATATTACGTATTATAAATAAAATGTAACATAATTGCTTGGCTTGGTGTTAAGAACGCTGGCAGCATTTACTCGTTGAATGGTTATACTAAACCTTTAGGCGAGAAAAGAATCAGCAGTTGCAACAATAATTTTATAAAATAGGTATTTGAAAAATTTATTGGTCCTTGGACCCGCGGACCTAATGTCTTCATTGGAAGTGCCACAAACACGTAGTTCGCACTGATACATTCGTATTTGCGACGCACACTTTTATATTTTAGGTATAAAAAAATTTTTCGTCATGCCACAGCTCTATAACTTAACCTATAATTCTAAAGCACTCCTTTCTAAAGAAAATTGGCGTTAAATTAAAAAAATCCCCACGGGTTACAGTCCTTAGAAAACGGACATAATATAATCGTCTTCATCCCAGGTGGTTGGTCATCCTATGTAGAATTGCCCCATGTCAAAAAGAATAGTTTTTTCTATAATAAATTTGATGCATAGGGTATAGATAAAACTACCAAATTATTATTTACACAGAAAGATAGATAAGCGAGCAGACTGTATGCCTGATTAAGTGATTATGTTGCCGTGATCATATTGTCTTAAAGTATTTTGTTACCACCCATGGACAGATCTTTTTCTATACAAAAGTTTCATTAGAATTAAATTAAAATAAACATCATCTACGAGTATGTATCTGTTGCAATGACTGTATATATATCACAATACTAATTCCAATAAACCGCCTCCGTAGCCTAGTGGTATGGGCCCTTACTTTGTAAACCGGAGGTCGTTGGTTCGATCCTCGCAGGGGGACAATGACTTCGTGTTGTTGTTTCTTGGTTGGATTAGAGAAATGCCGGCTGATCACCTGATGTAAAAAGTCGGTCCCGCGCCTGATCTCTCTCCGGCCGTGTCGTATATACGTCATATCGGGCTATAAGAGTAAAAGAATAGAAAGTGTACCTGTGTTTGCGCGTACACTTGTGCACTGTAATATCTGCTGCGCAGTTGGCTAATCTCAGATTAGATTGGCCGCCGTGGCCGTAATTCAGTCAGGAGTACTTTATAAATATTATAGATGATAAAATATTTTTTTATGTAAAGGTAGATAAACGAGTAGACGGTTCACCTAATGGTAAGTGATCCCGTCGCCCATGGACACACGTAACATCCAGAGAGTTGGGAGTGTGTTTTCAACCTGGGAAATTGGATACAATAGGTTTGTTGGATAGGATGGGCCGGGATTAAGGAAAAGGGTATATATGGCCATCCGGCATCCTCAAAAGTCAGCATACTTTCTTTTATGCCAACTTTATAAAGGGCGGTCGTACTTACCTGGACGAGCGTGGCCGTAAAAGTGCAGCAAAGGCTGTGGAAGGATGTTATGCTCTACCACCTACCTACCAATATAACTGTCCATAATATTATTTGTTAGTTTGAAGATTAATACTTTTCATTGTTAATTTTTAATTAACGGTGTTTCATAGACGACGTTAACTAGTTAATATGGCCAAGCATAAGCAAGCAAGACATACGTGTAGCAAGTATGCTTCAATATATACTTCCGATTACTGCTCTTGTGGCCCTGTGAACCGTTTAGGGCCTTTCCTTACGAACTTATTTTAAATCCCGAATCTCCCGGGGAACAGGTTTGTGTTGTTTATCTGTTGGGTTAGGATAATGTGAGCTCCAGAGCTCGTGACTATCGTGGGGACAGGTCCAGCGAGAGGTCATGGGGTGATGACCTGGAAGGAGGCCGCAGAGAGAAAAAGGGAGGCAACTGTCACCCCGGAAGGCACGCAGACAAGGACCAGGGTGCAGGACACTCCCCTGCGTGCACCACCTTCCCCTTTGATAGCTGACACAGGGCGGTAGATGTGGGATAACTGCCGCCCCGAGGAATAATTGTGACGGATGCTGTGGTAGCACGAGCACAGCACCAAGGAGGAACCTGAAGAGGAGTCTTTGTATTCCCATGTCTCTAAGATCGGCTAAGCCAAATTACGATATGCTATGTCTTATTATTTTTTGTTTTTCTGGACAGAAAGTCTTAAGTTCTGTTGCAGATCTTTCTAAAAAAGCTTTTAAACGGATTTAAAAAAGGAGGACATGCTGTATTCGACTGTATGTATCTTTGTTTTACGTACATACATTTACCGATATCGATTATACAACGGGTGTAATAGTCTGTTCCTCAAATTTTCTTTCAATTAAATATTTTGAATGCAAGTGTATTTTAAAGGTATATAAGGTCGGTTTCGTAACTTTCTGTGAAAGTACATGAATACTTTTAAAGAAAGTCGTAAGATTCCATCCAGTAAGGTAGCAATTTTGTTATTTGTTTAATTACCGGGTTCAAATGAAATTTATTTACGTGAAATGACAGCTGAGGCAAATTTGTAAATGTTTTCCATAAAATTAAGCGGAGAAAAAAAATATTTATGAAAATATCATTAGTCTTGTACTAAAAATAAATTAATATATGGAAGTTTACGCACTCTCTAGTAGGTAAATCTAATTTTTACAGTTAATATTTTCATAATCCATTAATTATTATTATTATTCTAGGGTAAAAAGCCTTAAAATCAAAATAGATTAAACTATGTAACATTGATAAGTTCTTAAAAAAATTATTGAATTTTTAGTCTATGCATAGGCAAATGACTTGATTATCTATTTCGTGTTTTGTTCTGGTACTTAATCTTTTATGACTCGGTTCTCCAACAACAAACTATAAAAATGAGTATCACGTGGTAATACGAGTGATGTACCTCTATATGAAAGGAAAAGCGGAAAAAACTCGGGAAGTGAAACAAGAAATTGGTAAGGCTTGTGATATATCCACTTATAACCATGATAACCAACTTCAAAAAAGGTTAAGGTCATGATTTTTGCAGTAAAAGTGATAGCTGAACGTTTTTTTATGGAAAGGAAGACAAACGGGCAGACGGTTCACCTGATGGTAAGCGAACCCGTCGCCCTTAGACAAACGCAGCATCCGGAAAGTCGCGACTGCGTTGTCAACTTGGGAGATCGGATATAATAGGTTTATTGGATAGGATGGGGTCGGGATTAAGGATTTGGGGAGGATAGGAATAACAAAAGAAAAGGGTAGGCATGGCCATCTGGCAAAGTCATGCATACTTTAACCGAATGAATGCTTCATAAAAGACGGTGGTATTTTTCCGGGCGAGCACGCTCGTAGAAGTGCAGCAAAAGCAGTGAAAAGATGTTATACTCTACCATCTCTTGTTTTGGGACAGCCGTGGAGTAATTATGGTTGATTAGCTTGAAAAAATTAAAACTACTAACGGATCCTATTACGCTACATTGCTCGATTAATTGAAACTCAAGAAGAAGAACGGACACTTGGCGAGGAAGAAGGTTTTGTTTCTTCAAGTCCACACGTGCATGGTTGCAATGGGGAAATTGGATGAATTGAAGAACGAATTGTTTCAAAACTCACCCTACTCACTTGACCTTCGAATGAGTTTTTATGTTCCCTAACTTATGAAAATTTTTGGTAACTAAGTATTGGACAAGTATGAGTTGAAGAGGCAGTAAACCTGTATTTTTCAGGTTCACCTAAATAATTTTTTTCCGATAGACTTACCTGGAAACAATGGTGAGAAATAATTTTTTGATTGGCTTGAATCGTGTTTTCTTCTTTACGAGGACGGAAACTTTTCAAATGACCCACATATATACGCAAGCAAGATTTTTATAATCGTGTAAAAATAGCCTTTCCAGGCAGTGCAACGAATTAATTGCAAAGAAAAGTAATGAACAAGACTGGATCTAATTTAAAAAAGGCTGCTAAAATAAAGCTCTCACTTAGCTGTCTTTCTGTTGTTTGGGAATACTTTTTTCTCTTTTATCTGCTTGGTTAATCGTAGAAAAATCCGTTAGAACCAAAGTTAAACTCATGTTTTTCCAAATTTTTATCCAACGTTTTAATATGTGACAAGTTAACAAAAGTAGCGAAAAACTAAACTAGTCGTTCATGTTACCGTTTTTGTAAAAAGTATAAAGCAAAAACTAACGTAGTAAAATAATGTAAATATGATGAAATATACTTGACGGAATATCAGCAAAGAGGGTCAACACACTCAAAACTGTACTAACTCAACCGATTATGTAGGAGATACTACTTGGTTTCTGGGGTTTCACCCGCTTAAATTTTCCCCGTTTTGTAACATTTTTCATTGATACTCAACTCCTATTGGTTATTGCGTGATGTTATATAATAGGCCAAAATGCGGTTCGTGAGCCACTTACGGCTCTTTATCTGACTACCCTATTCATTTGTATCCCAGTGTCTTTGATATTATAATGATTTAAATATACTAATTTTATTTCAGTCGGTCACAAAAACTTTGTTCCAATATTAAACAAAAAATACTAAAAGAGAATATATAAAAACGTCAATTAATAAATCATCTACATATCTATAATAAAAATATTTTATATTATTATATACATACTACATATACTGATACAACTATACACGCATCCTCGTGTCATCCTTGGCAACATAAACTCGCGGCTTTTCATAGTTACAT
>JAOCPS010656817.1:0-19891 GCA_025505425.1 Graphium colonna | reverse complement strand
AATACCATTGGAGGAAAACGACATTTTATGTATGCGAGTATTTTTTAACGATAACTCTTGAACCAGCGATTCAATCATACCTTTGCAAAGACTGGGACTAGTGTTATAGAACGATAATTTGATAAAGATGTCCTTACACCTATTTTATATAAAGGTTTCACCACTGATATTTTAAGATTTTCTGGAAAAATAACAGTTTCCATTGACAAATTTATTAAAAAAGCTAGTACACTACTTATTTGTTCCTTAGATGCTTCGACTACTTTAGTGCAAATATTATGAAAGCCTTCCGTATTTGTATTTTTTCACGTAGTTATTATCCTACTAACGCAGTATTCGTCAATTTGCAATAAGTAAATTGAATTACTAAGTCTATTTTTTATGCTAGTTGTGGCAACATATTTAATATCTTTATTGGGTACATGTACAAATTGACCATTAAATGTACTTGCAATTTCTTTCGCATCAGTAATTTCATTATTTTCATGTTCAATTTTGTCAATGAATTTACCCGGTAATTTAAAATTTATTTCATTTTGAATTACGTTCCACGTCGCTTTTACTAAATTATTTCTATTTTGTACATTATTTTTATTTTTCTTCGATAGTTTTTAAAATTATTGAGTATTTTTTATACCATATTTTGTAAACATTTGTTTTGTTTACATAATATTTATGATGTAAAACTCTTTTTTTCATACAACTCTTTCTGATACCCTTAGTAACCCACTTCAATTCGGGTTTTGTCGTCTGACTTACTTTTATTAGCGGAAAACATAAGTTATAAAATAAGCATAAAATGTCATAGAATTTGTTAAACGCTATGTTAAGGTCAGGTTCTGCATAAACTTCTGCAAATGATAAGCAATTTAAAAAAAATATATTTCAATATATTTTCATTTTAATAACATCTTTTATGACAAAAAATTTTCTGTGGTATCATATTTTTTGTTTGTGCTTCAAAACTTAATACTTGTGCTGTATTACGTTCCGATAAATGCAGCGGAATTACAAACACCTTGGCATCTTCCACGTTACTAATGATGTGATCTATACATGTTTTGCATCTCGTAGGATCTCTTACATACAGTATCATATTATAAGATTTGATTTTGATTTGTCTTAAGCTAATGGAGTTATTGTCTTATGTATTTATATTTATGTTCCCTGCAAGAATTGCAAAGAAAAACATTTTCTTTGAATATTTGGAGTTATAAATGTAGAATAATAACTCAAGTTTTTCAAAAAAAGTGTTAACGTGTTGTTTTAGTTTAGTGGGAACTATGTATATATAAATAACAATAATTTTACAAGATTTTATATTAACTTAACAGCATTCTAAGAGATAGGGAGTTTCTACACACTGAAAACTATTTTTTTTTCATACGTTAGACCTTTTTTATCATAATACATGATCCTTTCTTATTTTGTGAATAGGATGATGCAGTTTCATAATTTTTAATCCCTAAATGTTTTTCCTCCCCGGATTTTATAAATGTTTTCGCAAAGCACAGCACGTCTGGGTTGATATCTTTGTCAGATCCAAAAAAGTAACTTCTACAACATCTTTTTTGCAAAGTAGTCCCTGAATATTTTGATGTAAGATGATAATGTGATTATTAAAAGGAACGAAAAAAATGTTTCATGTTGGCATTGAACTGATGTATTATGCTATTTTAAACGTTTGTTACAGTAATAATAGGATAAAGTACCTTTTTTTTAATTTCAGAGATCTTATGGAACTTATGAACTTTTGTTGAATTATTATTTAGATCAACTTTTTTGAAATAATAGGGTACGGTTCCCTTTTATACACCTTTCTTCATAGATATTTCTTGTAATTTGTAATTGCTTCATGTGTTTAATTATATTTTTAAATGTCAAATATTCTGAACTATAGTCAAGTGTGTCAATATAACTATTAGTTTTATTCCTGAGTTGTTTAAGATATGACCAAGTATTAAGTTTATTTGTCATGTTATCTTCATTAAATATCAAAAAGTGCATTTTTTTTTATAATTTGTCCATAATTTTATGTTGTAATTAATTTTAAAGATGTCAATATAGAGAATATAATAAACAGATGCTATGAAAACTTTCGCCTTTTTAAAACGACCAATGATTAAATATGAATGCACATAGCAAGTGTCATGTAATGAATAACTGATGGTTTTCTTGCACTGCAAAGCCTTTGCGCACTGCTTCTTTAGATATGAATAAATAAACGGGCTTGTTTAGATACAAGCTGTTTTTTATGTATTTAATCTGGTAGTATACTTTATACTTTTTATAGAAAATTCACAATAGTTTATCTGGTAGCTGAATAACCACAATGGTTCAATAATTCAAAAAATAACTTTAACTTCTTTCATATCCAATTGATTTCATTTTATTTGGACTTCCGAAAAAATACAATGAGGTTGTCAATTCGCCCTCAATATCTAGAGTATTGCGACAACGGTAAGAGTGAAAAACTTTTATAAGTTATAAGCTGTAGCACGTGACATCACCCGCATAGAAATTACCTCACCTACTAAAATGTTAATATGAAATACGGAAGTATTTTAATACCATGGAAACGTATTACAGAACGTCACATATTATCGCCATATGGTGATTTTGAGATTTTTGTGCATTAAATACTAAAATCTTCATAAAAAAATGCCCCCCATTTTTTTTAATAACCATTTTAGTATTTCAATACGGCGAAGCTAAGAGAAAACCACGGGCAACCAGTGAGGAGCTGATGGTAAATACGTCTTCTTCACCCTTAGCCCGTTCAAGTCTGGCCAGATGCTTTCTGTGGCCAAATCTGGGTAAGCGGCGGAGACCTGCACCGTATCTACCATGGAGGCTGAGAAATTTGTTGCTCGTTAGCACTTACTCTCCTAGCTCTCTAAGCGTCGGGCGCTAACTCTGAGGGGTTTGTCACGCATAACAGAGAAGCCGTGTAGGAAGGCACACTAGTTGTTTCGGCGCTCCTTATCTGGGAGAAAAAGAGGGGTTCCCCCAAGAAAGGTCTGTTTAGGTGGCCCCCTTAAAGATGTGAAGTATGGCATATTAGGTATAAGCAAAATGCGAAGTCTTGAAGAACATGAAGAATATATTCTATACCAGAAAGGCAAATTAGTAGGATAACATGGATTAGGCTTTTTAATAAAAAAAAAAACTAAAACCACATATGCAGGAGTTTATAAGGACATCAGATAGACTTGAAACACTTATCATCAATATATTAAACAACCAAAAATCTTTGGTGATAATAAAAGTATATGCACTAAAAGAGCAACTGGAAGAGTCTTTACTAGATACCTTTTACGAAGACATCTCACAAGCAATAAACAAACATATAGATAAGCACGTAACCCTAATGGGAGATTTTAATGCGCAGACAAAGTAGTTGTGAGTATGTCCTAGATGCATTTGGGCTTCGAAAAAGAAGTCACAATGACCAAATACTAGTTACGTTTCTTCTGGAGCACAGTGGTATTGATCTCTATCTAAAAAAAAAGTTAAAAACCAACGGATTTGGATATCCTTTGATGAAAATATAGGAATGAGATAGACTACGTAATCATACATCATCCAAAAGCCTTTACGGGCACAAACGTTATAACAAATCCAAACTTCAATACGAACCATCGAATGGTGCGCAGTTCCTTTAAACATGTTCCCGAAAAATTGTCAAGGAAATCTATTAGCCATGGACACAAACAAGTGATACTATACACAAAAGAGGAAACAAAACCATTAAATTCGTTAGCCAGATATTAAATGGTGCTATTGATGTTATAGAAAAATACCAAATCCTAGAAAAGCGATTAACGAGCCAATCTCTACTAAACTGAATCCGAAAAAACTACAAATATAAACTAAGCGATCAAACTTTATTACTCATAAGCAACAGAAAGGAGCTCTTATAAAGAGGAAATAAAAAAGAAAACATCACAGGGATTACATAAATAAGCAGGATGAACGGACAATTAAAAGTCTCACAACCCTAAAATTCCACATACAAAGAACCGGTGCAGTTAAAAAGCTATGAAAGATCTAAGAGAATAAGGCAAAGATTGGATACAAAAACTAAAAATAATTCAGAAAATTATGAAGGAACGAAAAGACATCAACAACTTAGCTATGTACTGTAACTATAGTATGAAATCCAAGAATTCTATAAAGACTAGTGTCCTAACTCAGACACTTTAATCACCCCAAAAGTTCTACCAGATTCTGTGCCAAAGATTATACCAAGTGAAGTCGAGAAAGCAATCAAGAGCTAGAAGATAGAGAAATTGCCTCGCGTACCTGACAAAATTACGAATGAGTTAATCAAAGGCACCATGAAAGAACTGACACCTATTATTACACATATATTTAATCACATTCTGACGAGTAACCGCATTCCAGCACAGTAGACCCAATCATACATCATACTGATACATAAAAAAGGGGACAAACAGGAAATAGGGAACTACAGACCATCATCATCAGTCTGATGTCTAATGTTTACAAGATATTTGCAAAGATCTTTCTAGATAGAATAAGATCATAATTAATTCATCTAACTATTAACTAAATAGGGTCAGATAAACAACAAACAACAAGCATGATTATGAAAAGGTTTCTCTACCTTAGATCATATATACACGCTCAAGCAAATTCTTGAAAAATACACAGAATATAATAAAAAAAGTTTATATTATGCTGAAGCGTTCGATAGTTTGAGTTACAGCTACAAATGGAATACTCAAGAGCAACAAGGAATACCAATAATCTACATAAATATATTAATGACTATCTACGCTAACGGCCAGGCTAAAATTCAATTAGAAACACTGCACCAAATTCATCATAAAAAGAGGAGTCCGGCAAGGGGATCCACTTTTTCGTAAACTTTTCTCAGCAGTTCTCGAAACATCTTCCGCAACCTACACAGGGAATGTTTTGGACTGAGTATAAATAAGTCCACCACTTGAGATATGCTGATGATATAGTACTTTGCGAAGATAATCCGGCAAACCTGAAAATTATGATCCAAGATTTCAATGATGAAAGTGGGACTGAAAATGAACCCAAGTAAAACAAAACTAATAAATAATTGCACAGAAACAAAAATTTGCATAAATCAGGAAACTTGAATTTACAGATTAATACATATACATGGGTAAGGTAATCTCCTCTTATGACCAAACAACAAAGGTCACTAAAAGAGATTATGAAATCCCAAGACCTGAACATGACATTAAAAAAAAACTTCAATTCATGTATTTCAAATTAAATTACTTTCCGAATTTTTTTGCGGTTTATTTTTAAATTTTATCGCCCGACGTTTCGAACCCTTTACAGCGTTCATGGTCACGGGTAGGACTGGAAGTTTGATGTCCTGGTGTCACTTGTTAATCCTGCATACCTTCGGCTTCAATATTAATTTTTTTTCGATCCACGCAGTAACTATTTATAGTGTCTTTAGGTTTTGCAGTGTTTTGATTATTTCTTAACTTGATTTTATGTATAATTGGATCCCAAGCAGGTGGTAAAATTCAACCATCCTTTCTATTGAAATTTGGATCTTTCTTGATTTCAATAGCCTCTCAGAATCATCCTTGGCAGGAATCGGTGTTCTTTTGCGAGGATTTTTGGCCTATCAAATCTGATGTAATGGTAGGGCCTTTTCATAGTGTGTTTACAAACTGCAAACTTATTTTGCCTAATAGAAATTTTAAAAGTACTATATTCCCATAATCAGAGAAAAAAAATACTTTTTAAAATCGGTTCTCCAATGTCGGAAATACAAAAACCATCTTTTTTGGAGTAGAGTTTTAATTTCATTTAAATAAAAAAAAAATTAAATAGAAGACTTCTAGCATTTGGGAAGTTCGTAAACGATTAAGATCTATTCTTGGGATCAAACTACCGTTGCCATTGTTAATTAATGTCAAGAATTGTTTTTTGAGAAAGCTGTTACCGTTTATAGGCATAAACAGATTTAAAGTTATATTCAATGTTATTTTTTTTTAATCTTATTAGGCAATACCTGTAAATCAATAAGGCTTAAAAATATTACTAATGTAACAAACAAAAAGTCAATGTATATCTTAACGGAAAATTCTGAATAGTTTAATCACTATTTATTTAAATGTTTTGTGGAATTGAGAATAAACGAAATATTTAAACTATTATTAGCGTTTTCGTTCTCGGTGGTAACATTTTCTGTGAGAATTTCACAGAAAATAGGCACACACCGTATAGACTACGATCAAATTCGACACCTTGTACAAAACGGAAGATCCGAATGTCGCAAGTAATTTTCTTATACAGTTCATCACACATATTATCGACAAGAATACGAAGAAATAAAATACTATACAACAATACAAAGAAATAAAATATCTTCCTGGCAAACTGGAAAAAAATCCTAAAACCGTTGATAACACCAGGACTCATATGATGTATGAAATAGAGACAAATTACATATATAAGCTAAGAAGTCGCATGAAAACGATATTATAAAACTATCAGACATTAGATACCGGAATTGCAGAAGTTGCAGAAAGAAGTGCAGAAATAAAAAAAGCGTTAATTAACGTACAGATATTGTATAAAACAATCTCCCAATAAACTTCTAGCCCAATTTCCAACATCTTTAGCTGCTGTGAATAATCCTTACGTGTATTTTGCCAACATATGTAAACACTTTGCAGAACCCATACTTAATAGCCTTGTTATAAACCAGTCTCACTTTCATGAGAATATTAGGTCAATGCACTATATGGCCTTATTACTTGCCGATGAAACTGAAATACGATCTATCAAAGATAGGCTTGAAGGGGATACCGCCGTTAGCTGAGATAAGATCTCCTGCAGTTTTGTCAAAAAATATACCGACATTTTTATTCCTCCCGTCACTCATATCTGTGATTTGTCACTTACTAAGGGTATCTTTCCAACTGATTTTAAAAAGTCCCTTATTCACCCCATTTACAAAAGTGGAGATAAAACTCTTGTTTCTAATTACATACCTATATCACTTTTACCAGCATTCTCTAAAATTATAGAACGAGTTATGTACACTCGGCTAGTAAGTTTTTTTGGAAAAAAATAACATTCTTTCGCATAGCCAATTCAGATTTCGTTCTGCAAAATCATCTGATGGACTACATTATTGACAGCTTAGAAAAGATAAAGACGTCATTGGGAGTTTTTTGGCCCTGTCGAAAGCGTTTGACACGTTTTCTTTTCCTATTTTATTTCTAAAAGTGGATTTCCTTGGGATAAGGATCTGTTCGCTGATTATCTAACAGAGAGGACAGAGTGCTTAAAGATTGAAGCGCATGTCAGTCATGAACTTCCTATTAGCTACGGTGTTCCACAAGGAAGCATAATCGGACCGGTCCTATTCCTAATATACATTAATGACCTCCGCAATAATAATCTGGATAATGGAAAAGTTATTTCATTGGCAGATGACCCTGCTCTTATATTCAGCGGTGAATCATGGCACGAAGTTTATGCCACGGCGCAAAAAGGGCTAAATAGGGTAACTAAGTGGCTTCGAAACAACATATTGAACATAAATGTTGACAAAACCAAATATTTGACATTCTCTAAACAAAAAAATAAGTTTCCGAAATTTTCAACTACCATATTACTGCGCGTACTTATCAATTTCGACGTCAAAATTGCTCTTGATTACCCTTGCAACTTCAAATTCAAATTTTCACAAACAAGTTGTTGCACTCAATAATAGGATACGTAAGTAAACATTCGTTTTTAAAACTCTTCGAAATGTAGCTGATTCTATTACAATTAAATTAGTTTATTTTAGACTATGTCAATCTATTTTAGTTTACTGCATAACTTGGTGGGGAGAAGTTGATAAATCATCATTATTATCGCTTGAAAGATCGCAAAGGATAATCTTGAAAGTAATAAACTTTTTTTCGTATCAAAAACCCCCTTATTTGATAAATAAAGGTGCCATTTACAAAAATATATTTATTTTTTTAATAAATATCCTAACATTAGTTTTATAACATATAAAGAAAATCGAAAATCGCCTTTTGGCTATTGTATAATTAGCATATTGATATTTTTTTTTCTTTAATTGAAATTAAATAATAGCTTTTGTAGTAAACTACACATTAATACTATATAACAAAGAAACTAATTACAAAAAAAATATTGTCGCAAAATACTTCTAACAACGTATTATATTAACATAATGTGGAATATACAAAATACTATTTGAAGAACTTTTACGAAATACGAAGTGATTTCTCATAGCTACCAAATTTTCAAGGAATGTGACATGAATTATGCACGTTGCTTTTAGATCCATTATCGCTCTTATTTTGGAGAACATTGCTTTCATTCTACCTTTCGTGAGATATAATGGCCTTATTCTTTCATTTATTAACAGCCTATGGTAAGAAAAAATGTTATCATTTCAAAGAAAATGCCTTCTATTTTTCGATCATATCATAAATATCTTTATTCAATATTGAAGTGATATCACTTGCTTATTAATTGTCATAAAAACTCTTTACTTCACTCTTCGAAGGCAGAGGTAGAAAAACAGACCTTAAAGGTTGTCCTAAATATTTGAATTTTTTACGCCTATAAAATAATCCGTGCACAAAAAATCGCGCAAGCATTTTGTCCTATGGAATGTGTGGACAAAAATATCAAACTGCCAAACGGTGAATGAGTTTAAATTTGCACCAAAGATGAGATTGACACCCTGACGGCTAAATTTCCTTTGACAAATAAGGAACAACACCAATCTGTCTCCAGCGTATGTTGTTACGATGATCTTCTGCCAAAACCAGGCCCGATGACGGCTTTAAATGCTGAATTTAAAAGGCCCTGTCGTAACGTTGTTAAGAAATAAGCCAGTAAAAACTTATTGTTTATGTGTTATCATAGGTTAAATGTCCGCTATTATTATTATGTCTTGATTGTTGGACTTTTACTGCTGCTTAACTGTTGTTTATATTATTATTAATCGACTTCAGAAAATAAGGAAGGTTCTTAATTCGAATGTTTATATTTTTTATGTACGTTTATGCATATCTCCGCCATTTGTAAAACGATTTTAGAAATTCTTTTTTCTTCTTATAGGGCATTTTTCAAGAATGGTCCTATAAATTGTCAGGAGAATCGGTTCGATGGTTTTTATTTTAAATGAAAATAACTAAATTTCATAATATTTTTGGGCGTATCTCTGTCATTCATGAACCACTTTTAATAATTTGCAGATGTTTGCAGAAAGTTCCATAGTTTTTTTTAGATGTCGGTTCATTAATTTGTTTTTTTTTTTCACTTTACTCGATTACCACGAATTATTGTCGATTCTCGTATACTATGTTATTGCAGTAATTATGAAATGTTTCTCCATGGCCTGTTGATGCATTAAAACCCACAAAGTGATTAAATACACTGCGAATTTCAATACGAATTCCTTCATTATATTAAAACACCATTGAAGTTGGGGCTGAAAGTTGCCAATTAAGGGAAAATAAAGTTCCTTTAAAATTATACAGTCTCATTTAAAATATAACATTTTATTCAATAAATCTAAATAATTTATTTCATTAAATGCGTGAAAGGGCTAAAATGGGCCCATTAGTATCAAAATTATGAATATAATTATAAACTTTATTTCATGTCGCTGTTTATGTTTAGTGAATTCCTTTGAAGGGCACGACATTAACATTGCCTTCGCTGGGTGAGATATCAACTCTAATTATTTGAAATTTTATGCGCCTCTCGGCAACTGTTGATACCCCGACTATTTTCGGTGTTCATTTTAATATATGTAAAGGATTTTTTTATTCCATAGAAAATAAATACACAAATAATTTAACTTTTTCATAAAAGACAACACTATTAATTTAAATTAGTGGCCACAATTATGATATTTGATTAATAGAGAAAAATATTCCATGTATGGCTGAACTGGCGTCCTTTACAGCTTCAGACGATCTGATGCCTGGACTGAGTACTGCTTCATTTTGCCAACTTGGTTTTTCCAACCACGGAACTATTTATCGCTCGATATGTTGAAGTCAAGAGTTCCCATAAGGCTGTGGCAATCAGGGAAGAGTTTAAAAGCAAAAATATATGACTAAGGGTTTCTTTTTAGGATTTCTTATTAGAAAACTCAATATGTGTTTTAAATCTGAGAACATCTTAACAATATCTATGCATCATTGGTTTAGGGTAAGTTTTTGTAAATAGTCCGGAAAAGTTCGTTTAAATTAGAGTAAATTTGTCACGCTTAAAAAATCTATAAACCGATTACCATTATTTGAGTTATCCAACCTTGGCTGCCGATCCAAATGAAAACCAAAATAAATGTAGACACATATAGTACAAATATTCATACATATTATATGTTTTGACCTATCAAAACAAATTTATTATATCGTTTAAACATAGTTAATAAAGTGGTATGGAATTAAAACTGTAGGTGTATTGGATAAAAAAATAAACCTTCAAATTCCACCAAATATTATATATTCATTACTTATAAAACATCTCCGAATAAAATACTAGTTTTCATTTTAGTAGGACAAGCTCGAAAATATATTAAGTTTAACATTTATAAGCAGCATCCAGAATATTTTAGTATTTTGATTGAGGCCTCAATAAAAAGACTTTATTCTAAAATCTTAGTGTAATATATTTATAACAATATACTTATCCATAAATCAAGCCACGACTGCTAATAATGTACCTTTCCCAAGCAACAACACGAAGAAATCCAAAAAAAAAATGAAGGCAAATACATAATTATTTTTGCTTATGCTGCCTTGAATCTTATGCCAGTAGCAGATCAAATGAGAAATGGGTTCAATGCTTAGAATATAAGGCTAGTTTCATGAATATTACACTGGAGGCGAGCTGCAATACGTCTGTCATTATTTTTTATCAGATTACATTAAGACTTAAACTGATTTTAAATCGATTGATCTCATGATTAATAATACTATAATTACATATAAAACATTTCAATATTTGTCATCTTAATATTTACTATTATTGTAGTTTCTACACTTTATGCCATACATTAAAGTCTAAGCATTTTTATGCAAAATATCATATTTTGTTTATTTGAATAGTAATTTTGTTATCTATAATATTTAGTCAAGATATAAGGTTGTCACAACTTACCTTAGTCGGTAATAGGAGAGTTGTGCCAAAAGGAGTACTTTCAGTTGACGTGAAAATTCTTAAAAATCTTATAACATTCATTGACACAAATAATGGTTTTTGACAGAGTAAGAATTGAGCTACAATATGATATAAAGTTCATAACCGTGGCGTGATTCTGTACTGAGATATGTTCTTTTAAGTAAAAAGTGTCACAACGCTCCTTTGCCTCCATCTACCGTTATATAACGGTAGATGGTGGGATATATGGATATATATTTATAAAATTGAAAAATATGTTAAATGCTGGATCGAAATCTACAGAAATGTTTTAAAAACCTAATTTCTTATATATCTTTACGTGAGATGTAAAATTAACGTTTTTCTTTAAGTTATATGAAATTTATGAATTGAATGTAAAATAAATATTTTAAAAACAATCATAAAATTCAGTTTTAGTCTTTTACATTTTTAGTATCGAATTGTGTATATGTTGTTTATACGGTCGAACAATATTTATTATATGTATTATCGATATTCAAAAAAAAAACGAACAGGGCAGATGTAATTGTGTCCAAACTTTATTATTTTTAAACAATTGGTTTGGAATTACGTTGTTGAAATTTAAACCAACGTAAACCATATATTTTTTTATTATTTTGAAACCTAAATACATACGATAGCTAACATTAAAATTATAATATTATTTCTAAGACTTACGCGAATATTTGACATTTTAACTTTACGGATTTTATCGCATAAAATTTAAAAATAAACCGCGATGAAATCCGTAAAGTTGTTTAATTTAAAATTAAAATTATACCTAAAAATTGAATTGAATTTCATTTGAATCATCAATAAATTTGTCGAAAAACGGATTCATGAAATATAATTTTATCAATACACGAAATGCTGTAACAGGTTGTACTACTAACCTAAAAAACGACTTTACAAAATTATTATTTTTTTATTTTGAAATAAAAGAGAGAACATGTACATAAATTATGAAAATTTATATTCATTTTATTTTTTCTCATTAAAATATCAGCTAAGTGGCAAAGATATGAGAATAAAAATGTCACAAACATTTGTAACTTGTCTAAGAACAAAGGCGAGTTCAGATGAATTAATTTTACAAACACGTAAAGCTTCTGTACAGATTTTATGAAATATTACATATTTTTTTATTTTTTATACATTATAGAGAAAAAATATAATAAACTCAGAGCTGCAAATAAAAGTAATAAAATTTCAATAGGTATTTAAACATTTTTATTGTAAGACAGGCAAATTGTCTCGCTGTGGTTAAATTAAAGCTCTCTGCATAAAACTTCCGTTATTGCAGACAGCATGAAATGTAACATATAATAAATTAAGAAATATACGAATAAATTCCTTTGAATATAGTATAATAGCTTTTATATTAAACGGTCGTGACATTTTATCGTTAAAGAAAAGTATTTATTTTTTTTGTTAATAATAAAATTGCAAAAGATACTTATTTTTTCCATTTTGAAGTATCTATTTAGGCTGCCCTGTTTGTACCGTTAGGGTCAAATCTAGTAATTTATTTTTAACACTAGTACTTTATGTTCAACGATTGAATTGAATTGAAATGACATTTGTTAAAGAGTAGTCTTATAAGTTAATTAAACTTCATGTGTCACCCAGTCTATTCAGCAGGATAGCGAGGTACGCGATATCTCCTTAAAATTGTTAAAAACACTTCAAAATCGATCGTAAAGATTTAAGCAGCCTCTCTATCGAGTTGGCTATTAAAATAAATGTATACAAATTTCCTAATGTGTTAAATAAATCATTCGAAAGTGCAAATATTATTCAAATGTATAATTGTATTTGGTTATTAATGCAAATCTACCAGATAATTCGACCATCACTGCTAGATTCGTGTCGTTGTTAATCTGATGCAGAATGTTGCTATTGAATCTTAATTAACAATGAAGCGGTTGACAACTTATTCTTTAATACTATTAGATTAAAACGTTCATATCTAAAGTTGATAAATACCAAAAATAGACAGAAAGCTAGTGCGAATAAAAGGTAAACTTAAAAATAGTTTTTGGTTTAGGTACCACAGACAGAGAGAGAAAAATCCTTACCTTTTGTAAAAGTGATCGAAGCGAGAAGCCCCGAATTTCATCAAAATATATTACTTAGCGGATGCTTAGCTCTCTCAGGTACTGAGAATCGTTTTACCATAAAATATTATACGAGTCTATTTCGATTACGATGGAAGCTAAAAGATGATATTAATGGAAAGCGAGTTGAAAATGGATATTTAATTCAACACAAATCTACTAAGCAATTAAAAATGCCAACTTAAAAAAGCTATGCATTCGACCGCCATTAATTGTACGTTTAATATGAAATATTCCTAAGGGAAAACAGTTTTGCTTATTACGTTTTGAGAGTAGTTAAATATATTATTAAAAACTCGTGTGTTGAGAATTTGTTTTTAAAGTCAGTCAGAAATATAAATTTTAAGGAAGCAGAATTTGAGACATAACGTTCTTAAAATAGTTATTATGCAGTCCTTATTTAAAATTTTTCTGCTTTGTTTTTAACTTTTTAAAAACTTTTTTAACTTATAATGAAGATCTCAAAAAGTTTATTAGGGATTTAAGAAATAACGATGGCTCATTTGTCTGAAAATAACTGAGCTGTATACATATTCGCTTTATGTTCATCGTCTTAAACTAAAAGAAATACATCTGAACTTTTTTACTATTTTTATTTCATTGCGAATGATACCGTTGCAATACAATATTTAAATTGAATGGTCGAATTTTTTGAACTTCAGCCGCAAAAAAAATCTTTCTGAATGCGATGATTAGGCTCGCAAAATTTTATTTTGTATGACATAAGTTCCTTCGTTGCTATTTTACTCGACAGAAGTAATCCGATATCAAGGGTTGCCGGAGTCAACCACAATTTTATGTAATGCTTCACTTAATCAAGCTAACGTTGCATTAAAAAATCGCGTAACCTTTCCTTGAAACTAAATAACATTTAATAGTAACATGACACTAAGAATTGGGTTGTATAGTGGCTTGCATAAAATTTTGGGCGTTTTGTTTGCTTGCCGATCAATAGATTTTATAATTGCCTGCTTCGATGTTGTTTATCTTGGCTCTGAGATATAATTATGGACCTAGTCCTGCCATTAGTTCTTTTATAAATAATGCATTTTTAAATAGTATATTACTGAGAGGTTTTACAGCACGATTCAAGATTCCTTTTTCACTCCTTTTTTACAAAAACTCTCCTTGATAAGACTCGTCTAGCAAACCATCACTGACGCTGAATGATGTTAACGTTGTACCTTTCCGACCGCTGAGCAGCTTCTTTAGAACTGTGAGCATATACTTTATCATTTTGATTATTGTAGTGTTTTTAGATCGTGAACAGGTTTTCATTGGTAAAGGGGATATTTTATACCTTTCGCCTGCGTATCGTGACAGAATGCATTTTGATTGATCCGCTCTTTTTATTTGTAAATATTTATTTAGGGCAAGTCCTGACAAGCTACGAACAGGTCTTGTTTTATTATAGCGGAAAGCTTCGTTCCTTATGATTAGAGTTTTTGCTTCCTAATCAGGTTTCGAAGAATTCTGGCTTGAAGAGCATTAACATCCTTTGTAGTTCTAACATCACGCGGCTACCCCGATCTTTTCTGATTTTTGAGAGAGGAAGTGTGGTTGTATCTGTTGATAGTACAGTATACAAACATACGGCTAATACCAAGCTGTTGAAGTGTCTGGAATATAACCAACTTCAAAGTACTCACTGAACTCCTATTTTTCTTAACATTCATTAATGTAATTTTATAATGAACAAGAAAAAATGTGTGAAATGGCGCGAAATCGAAAAAAGTTTTTATTTAACTGTATTTATGGTCTGAATAAATATGTTATAAAATTCTACATATACATCATTTTTATTTTAACTTCGTAAATTTGTTGTAAATCTTATATAATGTTATGTGTAAAGATTTGAAAAGGCAATTAGTAACATCTATATACATACTCTATCTTAATAGAAAAAGATGATTCTGTGAACATTACAGAAACCATGATGTATCACGCTGCCCCCGTGGAAATTAATAAGCTACTCGTTTTTTATAGTCTGTTTCCTAATTTTTGTATCATAGGTAAAAGGTCCAAAATTCTTTTCCACTGATTCCCTGCTTGCTTTAAAAAAAATAGAAACGATTTTTTTTAAAAACTTCTGTCTCTTTCAAGCATTAACGTGTTAAAATGAAAATAACTATGTTTATATTATTACTAAGACTTACGCGAATATTTGACATTCTAATTTAAACACCTTGACGGATTTTATCGCGGTTTATTTTTAAATTTTATCACCCGACGTTTTGATTCCTTTACAGCGTTCATGGAGAACGAACCATGAACGCCGTAAAGTTGTTTTATTTAAAATATTTTTAAATTTCATTCTCTTCGTATATTATAATAAAGCCGGATACTGAGTTATAACTTAATGCAATTCGTTTTACAATTTTGACTTCAACTTTAGTACATTGGATTTAAATTTTTATGAATTTTATAACATTTTGGGCAGAATGGTGAGTTTAGTAGACTAAGTAATGCCAATTAAAAAATATTTTTATCAAAAATTATAACATTACGCATATTCGGTGTACAAAGTCGAATTTTAACCACGGATAAATGTAATTTATACGCTCTTCGTCATAAGAAATATATGTAATACTGAATTAAACGTCCTATGTTTCTAGTCTTACTTAAAAGAAGCGAGCTCGCTTCTTTTAAGTAGTGCAGCTGTACATATGTACGTTGAAAAGGCAGTAGAATCTTAATCCGATGTACAAAAATAGATTTTGGAGAATATGGCTTAGTAGTCATATTTCAAGTAATGGGGGGACGAACGGGGGCCACGAGTATCATCAAGATTTATTATTTAACAGAAGATGTGCATCTTTATCTTTTAGGATTTGAAAATAAAGAGATGAAAACAAAATAATATTCTACGCCCTGGATGTTAATGGAGGAAGCGTTAAAGGAGAAATACTTATTTTAATTTTGTACAATATGTGTAGATTAATATGTGTAGGTTTAACACGTATATTACGTGTTAAACCTACTATCCAGTAGTAAGCGAGCTAAAGTCACACAAACTTTCACATTTTGTGTTTGAGGTTTTTTATGCTACATATATTGTATATATGGCACAAAAAGCAATTCAAAAATTGGTTTATAAATTGCGCAGAAATCAGCAAACGTAAATGCAAAATAAATGATTGTTTGTAAAGTCAGTTTCCAGATCATAAATTTACGTGATAACGTCGTAAGACAAACGTTTAGGCCAACTGCGCCTGTCTATCACTCCGCGCTCTCACGTGTACACTCAGCAGAACGTGACAATGAGTCATTCTTGTTCGTGCGTGCGGCTTGCGGTCATTTCTTTATAAGAAGTTACCCGTAATAAGCTACGATACTGCTTATTTAAAACTGTTTTTTAATAATTCCTGGAAATTTTTGATTCATATTTATGAATTTGTATGTTCATACATTACATTTATTTTACAAGGACCAGATGATTTTACATATCTGGAGTCGCATGATCCACAGTCTTTATAAATTAAAACACGGGAGTAAAATTACACGTGCTGTTATTTTTGCGCAGTTTATAAATATCGTGAAATCATTAAAATTGTTAACAAGAAATGTTTATACTAAAAAAACGAAAAAATATATTTTTTGCATCCGATTTATATTAATAGTTTGATTAAACATGTTTACAACATAAAATTATTTCATGAGAGAATTCGCAAGGATCAAATTTCACTGTGAGATTTTAAATTAATTTTACTCTTTTAAGTAGTTTTTCCGAATATTCTCTTCGTATAACAAGGTTAATCATTAAATTTCATTATATACCTATGAATATTTACTTTTTATGTCGGTAAAATATAAAGACATTCAGTGAAAAGAATTCACCATGATGACATCTATATACGAATGCCGTTACGCGGACCCAACATATACATAAGGCATTCCTTACGCTGTTACCTATTTATGCGGCTGTCATATTGTTGAATAAGATAATCATGCGAAGTATATGTTTCAATTCATATTGCCACATCGCTCTATGTGTGCATATAACTTGTATAGAGAGTGCGTGTATGTGACAAGAATTAAAGTCAAAAGTATTATTCCTATTCTCCTCCTCGCGTCGGTTTCCTCAATATTGAGGGTCGTGACCGCCCCGAGGTATGAGTTTTTGTTAAACGACTTGGCGCCATCTTTTTCTATCTGCAGCCATGTATAGCGGTGCGAATCTGGTCCGTCCATCGTGTTGGGTTTCTGCCTCTAGATCTTTTTCCTTTAACTTTTCTGGCAATATGACCAGAATATTCCAAGATCCGGCGTAGGCAGATGGTAGAAATCCGCGTCTAGATGTTGAGATCTTCAAGTATAGACACGTTAGTGCAATATGCTCTCCAGGGAATCCCCAGCATCTTTTGCCAGCATCACATCTCGAAGGCATCTATGCGGTTCCGGCCGGCCTTCTTTAGAGTCCACGTCTCCGCGCCGTACAAAAATATGGAGAACACTAACGTATGTACAAGATTACTCTTGGTTTTCAATGAGATGTTTTTGTCCTTCCATATTTTGTGAAGCTGCGCCATGGCCCCCTTTGACAGTCTGATCCTTCTCCGCAGCTCATTTTTGCACGAGCCGTTATGGCTAATGCTTGAACCCAGGTATATAAAGTTGTCAATCGTCTTCAAGTCAAGTATCCCAGTAGACTCATGATTGCCTGTTCAGCCTATGGTCATGACTTTGGTTTTTGCTGTATTTATGGAGAGTCCTAGTTCCCCGCTGATGTTCTCCATCCTATTCATCAAGGTGATTACCTCTGCTTCACTGATTGCTAGTAAAATGGTATCATCGACTTAGCGCAGATTGTACATTTTGCGTCCAACAATGGTAACACCACCATCCCAACCATCGCAAGCCCGTCTCACAATGCACTCTCCATATGTGTTGAATAGGATGCGTGAGAGAATACAGCCTTGTCGAACTCCTTTTTCAAAACTGAATGGTTTTGAAGTTGTCCTGTCAATCCTTACTTGGCTGTTATAGGACACTCAGTTTTAGTAGGACTCTCCCAAGGCAACCCCAATCGACGTAGTCAAAACTTTGCTATAATCTACAAAGCACAAAACAGCAGATGTGTCGAACTCATAGCACTTCTCTATGATCTGCCTGACGTTAAGTACTTGTTCGCGGGTGCCCCTCCCTTTCACAAAATCGGCCTGTTCTTGGCATCTGCCAATCATGGCAGTGGCAAACAGATAAGGGTAAGTGTGCGATAGTTATCGCATTTTTTTGTTGACCCTTTTTTATGCAGGGGAAGAGTAATCGACTGTGTCCAAGCCCTAGGCCACTCGCCGTTTCGCCTTCATATATGGTCGCAGATGTTGTGCAGAATTTAATGCCATTTTCTTCCAGTGTTTTGAGTAGTTCAGATGTAATTTGATCAGGACCTGGAGCTTCTTTAATTTTAAGAGACTCAATAGCTGCTACTATCTTTGAGCGTAAGATGACTGGTTCGAAGTCCAGACCAGACCAGTCTACGTGGTCACAATCCTGTATGTCAGATGTTTTATATTTAGATATCCTTTCTGCAATTGCGTTAAGTTCGTGTAGAGCTTTCCCATCAGTGTCCTCGATTACCCAAGATTTGGGTTTAAATTGCCTATTTAGGACCTTCTTAAATAAGTCTGAAGTTTGATATTTCATAGCGGGAGATTCTACTTCGCGACATATTATATTGAAATTGAAATTATTCTTATCATTGCGGCATTTCTTTTTAATAGTTCGGCACAAGTAAGAATATTCCTTCATTACGTCGGTGTTCTGTAACCCTCTCACTTTGATGTCCTTCCTGCGTCGTATAAACTCCCACGTATGGTTGAACATCCAAACTGTTCTCTTACGATCTAGTTGTCCTTTCGAAGTGATTTCACATAGGGAATCTCTAATTTTTCTTTCCAAACTTTTCCAAAGAGTATCGGCGTTAGGTGCCATTGGTTCTGGGCTCTTCGATAGCTTGTCTTTGATCAAGTTTTGGAATTTTAGACGTTCAGTAGTGTTCAGAGCTTTGGATATAGGTCGTGAAAGTTTGGTGACCACTTTCAGCCGCTGGGATAAATAAGCGACAAGCACCACGTGGACGGAGCCACATCCGGTACCTGGGAAGCTCTTAACATTGGTTATAGAACATCTTCATCCAATCATAATGTAATCTATTTGATTTCTAAAACGATCACCTGGAGATCTCCTCCATGTATAGAGGCGTCTATTATAGTGCTAAAAATGAGTATTCATGATAGTCAGCTTGCTGCCGATGCAGAACTCAATATGTTTATGTCCACGCTCATTTCCGGTTCCCAGGCCGTGTTTGCCGATGGTTTGTTTGCTAATTTGATCTGGCTCCGTTTTGCCTACTTTTGCGTTCCTGTCGCCAATTATAATGGTGATTTGCCGGCTAGGTATGTCTTCAAGCGTTCTCTCAAGACTTCCATAGAATTTTGTGATATCCTCATCCGAAGATTGTGCTGTAGTGGCGTATATTTGCACAAGATTTATAAGGCATGGCTTAGTGTTTAGCTTCATGCTGATGATTCTATCAGACACAGGGTTGTATCCGAGGACAAACTTGTTCATGTCTG
>JAOCPS010656707.1:0-10778 GCA_025505425.1 Graphium colonna | reverse complement strand
GCTCCCTCTTGAATAAAATGACGAATTGTCTCAGATTTCCCATGACGCAAATAATATTGAATAACTCTCTTTGAAAAAAATTCTTGTTCAGTTCGCTTCATTAAAAAAAAATGCAAAATAATTTTAAAACTCCGCTTCTTCTTCTTTTAAATATAACGGCTTCACTAAGAGTATCTCGGTGATTCTGCCAGTGTCTAAGTTGTGTGAAACCTTAATTATATGCTTAAAATTGTACGGTGATATTGACTATTTTACGGTTGAGCCACTAACTCTTATTTTGGTTGAATTTCTTGGGCAAACATAAAGCAGTAAAAAATTAGATATATAGTTTCAAACTATAGTAAAGTACATAAATATTTATCTATAACAGCACAAATAATAGAAAGCACTGATAAATTTTGACAGATATGTTATCTATGGTTAGCATGACAGCCATTTATTTTTCTTAAAAAACCGTTTCCTGGGCCAGTTTGATTTCGAAAAAAGTCTCTTTACTTATGGGACACTCTTTACTTCGTGGTCAGAAAGATTAAGTATTCATGTCAAAGTGTCTGATGAAGCCCCTATTTTACTTATGTGATTTGAGTTTGCAATTTTTATCTTTTCCCGATGAAATAAGAATAAATTGTTGAAAAGATGAATGAAAAAACTACAATATCTGTCTATCCTTTGAAAATTAAATACATAATAGTCAAATCAAATCCCAAAAAGTTATAATATCCAAAAGTGCATAACTGGTCATGCTTATTTATATAATATCAATGACGGTTTATTTGTCAACATCATATGTCACAATCATTGCCGTAAAAACCGCAATATATTAAATAAAGTATGCATGACCTTTGTGAATGCCAGATGGCCATGTCTACTCTCTCTTTTCCCACTCTTTTCTCTCCAAATCCTTAATCCCGTCCATCTTTTCCAATAAACCTATTCTATCCAATTTACCAGGTTGACAACGCACTTGCGACTCTCCGGATGTTGCGTGTGTCTATGGGCCACGGGGTTGCTTACCGTCAGGTGAACCGTCTGCTCGTTTGTCGGCTTTCCATAAAATAGTATGCGTGACTTTTGAGGATGCCGGATGGCCATGTCTACCCTTCGCTTTTCCCACTCCTTTTCTTTCCAAATCCTTAATCCCGATCCATCCTTTCCAATAAACCCATTCTATCTAATTTACTACGTTGACAACGCAGTCGCGACTCTCCGGATGTTGCGTGTGTCTATGGGCGACGGGGTCGCTTACCATCAGGTGAAATGTTTGCTTGTTTGTCGTCCTTTCCATAAAAAAGTATGCATGACTTTTGGGGATGCCGGATGGCCATGTCTACCCTTCTTTTTTCTCACTCTTTTTTCTCCAAATCCTTAATACCGAGCCATCCTTTTCAATACACCTATTCTATCCAATGTCTTTGATTGAACTTTTTGTTGTGTTTTTATTTCGAACCAATATTGATCTCGATATCCACGCTTAGATAAACGAAAGTAAAATAAGGACAAGGTCTTATTTTACATAACACGGTTCACTGATTACTGTGGTTATGCTAATAAATAATTAGAAGGGTCGGTGTTCCAATTCGACCCATCATCGCTGCAAATTAAATAAAACTGCTGCTATGTTTATATCTCCATAAGTGTAATATCTACTAGGCTTTTTATTTTAGAGGAAGGGAGAGACATTCATCGGACAGCAAAATAGAAGTGATTACGTGTTAAAAATAAGATTTACATTATATAAATTTTTAATTATATGAATAAAATTTAAGTAAAATAAATCATAATTGATTCACAAAAAAACTCGCATCAGAATTTAATGACACATACAGTCAGCGTCACCAAGAAAATAAGTTTTCTTACAAATATTATATGTTTAGGTTATATAGAATACATTTCCTTAGCCGAGACAAACTGGGGAACGAATAACGTCATTGCGCCTTCACCATACTTTTTAGAAGTTAATCTGAATTTTTGATGATAATGAAACATATATGTTTATGTGTGTGTGTGTGTGTGGATGATGCACACAATGAGTATAAATTTAGTTCATAAGGTTTTAAGAAATACATAATAAACATAGCTATATTGTTATTTTTCATATATATCCGAGGTGTTCTTATATGTACCTTTTATGAACATGGTATTTACTGACACTTTCTTTACCGACCATGTACTTAAATATTTCACTAACTGAGAAGCATTGCTTGGTGAAACATTAACATAAACACACTCAATAATGTAGTCGATAAAACCAAATTTTCGGTTCACTTAATGTCAGGAAATTCATGACTGATTGGAACTAGACTTTATATTATGTTAAGTAAAATCATAGGAAACTACACACGCTGCATGTCACTTATGGTTGCAAGGCCAGACAGAAAGAAAAGAAATGGTGAAGGAAGGGATAGCCGGTCGGATATCAGCGCATTTCTAGCTTGATTTTTCTTAGTCCTTTCCTAGGCGAATCCTTATCCTTATTCTATCAATTATTAACTCTCACAATAATGAATAAAATAATTTATTAGCAATCTTAAAACTTAATTACAACACATTGATTCTGCGGGTCTTGAACTAAGCTATGCTTGTATCTCAAGATCCTGGAATGCGAGTTGACAGCAGTTAATACGGGTTTTATATATAATTTTAAGCTAAAACAGCTTTGAATTGGATAGATTAAAACAAATTGAAAAAAAAAACAATAACCTGTTCTATCCAGTTACCAAACAAGGCATAAGGCGACAACAACGTAATGATAATTATTTAAATTATATAATTAATTTGATGGTCAAACAATATTACAGTTTTAAAATAGAGAAGCATGCTAGAATATTTTCTATTCCATCTGATTTATTTTGTAAAAAAAACTGTATCTCTTATGGACATCAACAACATCTGATTGTAACCAGTATTTATTGTCAAATATCAAAAAACCTTTGACACAAGCCGTAATGCTAAAGCATGAGTATTTTACTGTGCTATACAAAGATGTAGGGTAACCACACAATATAAGAATATATATGTGAATCACAAAATTAAATTTTGAAGTATAATAAAGTGAATAAGAAGTCAACATCAAATGTCATGACATGTCAACTTTAAAAATGACATATAAACTTTAGTTTTTATTAATCATATGAACTAGTGATCCTGCAAGGACTGATATTAGACAATTATTTTATTAAAGATTTTGTTATGCTCGGAATTTGACTTTTTTATGTAATGATTGTTAATATCAGACTTGTATATTAGAGTAATAAGAAATCGTTTGATATATTGTGTGTGTGTCGTGTCAAAAATGGCATGGTGGTGTGTGTAATGCCTTTTTTATTAATTTAATGTTAACAAATTAAAAATAATAATATTTTTATTTATTAGCTTTCTGCACTCATTCTTTACTAGATCTTACTGTGCCAAGGTTTACGCTCCTTCGTTGGCACACGTTTTGTATTTGTAATAAGACTCGGAAAGTTTTTTCTTCACGTAGTATTGCATTTTTTATTTTGGCTTTATTTTTTATGTTTATATGAAATAATGACTAATGTTATAATTGTTTATGCGAGGTCTTGTAACTTCTTCGAGAAGGATCATAAGTATTCGTTTAGCATATTATGTCATTTAGAAAACAACACATATTAAAAAAAGTTTAATATAAAAAAGTGTGCTAGTATTAAAAATACTTATTGATGATATTTTTGACGATTAACTACTCATATACTTTTAAAAATTTTGCATATTGTAACTTGCTAATGTATGTACATAGGTTTAAAAAATAATTAAATTCAACTTTTTCACGGAAATATAAGGGAAAAGATGTTTGTAGAATTTTTCTCTGTCTATCGTTAATCTGTCTAAATGTTTGTATGCGTGTCACATAAAATACAACGTAAAATTGAATGCAATTTTTATATATATATATATTATTAAAAAACTTGATTAGAAAATTGCGAGTGAAACTGGAGGAAAAGGCTAGTAAACTCAGAATTAGGTTAAAAATTTTATCGTCACAACAAAAAAAAAAATTACTGAAGAAAAATTTTTTTTTGCTCTATCTTCTTGAAATAGTATTGATATCACGAATACAAATGCATAATTATACCTTAATTTGCATGCACTCTACACTGTTTGCTATAAGTAAGTGGGTGAAACCTTTTTTTATGCAAATCTTAATGAAAATAAGAAACTAATCTTATGGCCACGATTTGTTTACATCACTTACAGTCAAACATAAAGCACTCGAATCTCGAAAGGTCATATGTGCCTTACAATATAAACGAAACCGGGGCAGTAGAAATGTTATTCAGTGGTGAAAAGTGGTGCCTATAGGAACTAATATAATTTATTCACCATGTTGTACTTTATGGTTGTATTATCTCTTCTCTCAGCTGCATATGCTGAAGGTGAAACGGTATGTCTATATTCATCTATTATAATTACATCTAGTATTCTAGAGCTACGTTATTTTTACATCGAATGACTCTTTGTTTAAGTTTTGGATTTTTAGATATATCTAAGTAATGTTACTATCCAGCAATTATTTGCTCAGCATCAACAATAGCTTGTTTTCTATTTAAAAATTTGAATTTGTGTCCTTCTAGTACTAACTCAATCAAAGGAAATAGGAAATCTAATAACACGGTTGAACTTTAAAGACAAAATGACATTTTTAGAGTAGATTACGATTCTCAAAATATGACGTTATATAAAGTCAAAGAAAATTAATAAATATGCAATTTCATGTAAACATTTCATTTGAATCAATCAAAATTTTTGGGATTAATAAGCCGGATAGGATTTCTATTAGTAACCAATCTTACACTAGGTGAATGTAACGTAAACAAAATGTAGGTATTTTACATTTTAGCTGTCTAGAATAGTAGCCATGGACACTCTTAAACAAATGGTATCTCCACTCCTGTTCAATAATTTATTGATATTTTTTAAAATAGAAACTCTGTACTGTGTATTGTGTTCTCTATTATAAGTGTTGTAAAGGCGTTTTACGAACGTAAATATCCCAGACACAATTTATCATCATAAAGTCTTGGGTACAAGAAGGAGAGAACAGTTTATATATCAAATAAAGATACAGTTCTCGAGCTATAGAAAAATTACTTTTAAATAGTAGTAAATTCAACAATTCGGCTTGTACATTAACAACGTGCCAAAAACATGCCACCTACGAAAAAGGGAAGAATTCGGACAAAGTATATTATATTAATGCGATTTGGTTTTACACGCGAAACCGCGCGTAAAAGACAAGTTTTATATATTTTTAACTGCAAACTGTTTCTTATATATTTGTGTATATTTTAGTTTTAAAGTTAAATAAAATACAACCAGATGATGGAATCTACTTTTCAGAGACCCGTGGTGCATTTACCATCTCTCGTCTTTAAAACTGTGATGGATTCAGCAGCTGCTTGCGTCAAAGAGACCGGAGTGAGTCAGGAGGTCTCTGATAATTTCTTCAAATTGAAGTTCGGCAATGACGCGGATTCCAAAAAGTTCATTTACTGTCTGTGCCAAAAAACCAACTATGGTAATGAGGATGGCCAACTCAACGACGGTTTTATCACGTTGTTCGAAGGAACTGAACACAAGGATGGCGTGCAGAAGGTTATCGACGATTGTAACAAGAACAAGGAAAAGGACAACGTGGAAACCATGTTCCAGACCGTCCAATGTTTCTACAAAAATACTCCAGTGGTTCTTGTCGTATAAACTCCTGGTGTGTGAATATTTTTCTTAATGTAGATTTGAAATAAATGTTAGTATGCCATTTAAATATTTTAATATCCCTTTATTCCCTTACGAATATCTATATGATAAAACATTTGATGCAGAATTTGGTAAAATTTAACAATATGATACAACATAAAAACTTGTGTATAGATATAAACTCAATCGCATGTACAGGTAAAAATTATAGTTGAAGACATTATTTCTGTAGCCTGGCGCTAAAGAGTCAAAGTACGTTTTTCTATGAAATGAGTCTGTAGTGCTACTATATTAAAAAGTATGATATATTTTTTATATATACAAAAAAGGCGTCAGTTCATCAATAATCTTTTAAAAACTACTATGTCAAGCGGGCCAATATTATGATGGTCTGTATTAAGATCCGCCTTCAAAATCATGAAAAAGGTATTGCAGCAGCAACATGAGAATCACCTTGCACACCCGTCTCTTATGTTTCTATATTTGGCTTGTACTCCTCTATCGTTGGGAGATGTGGACAGTCGAAGAAAATCTTCGGATACGTATAAAGGGCTTCGAAGCGTAGGGATATCGCCGCATGCTTAAAATTAGATGGATATGATATAATAAGGAAGTTTTGGGACGTATGAAAGCGAAATAAGAGCCTATCTTTATCATCAAAAAGCAGAAGAAAGGATTTCTAGGATATATAACCCAAAATGTCAAAGACAATCTTGTCAAGACAGTTGGTTCACATAAGAAAACATAATGTACATTTTAGATATTTAAATACAATACATGGCATCGTTAACACAAACGTTACACAGAAGAGGTGTCTACAATTTGATACGGACCACCTTTGTTCTGTGACGTAGAAAGGTACAAAAAAATAAACAAAAACATAAAAATGTAAATCTCTGAGATATAATAAAAAAAATAACGAGCTAAAACTAAACATACATTAAATGTACATTATTATGAAAAAAAAGAATACAATAATGAAAATAACGCAAAAAAAAATAACTTATCATTATAAAGAAAGTATACAAAAAATGGTAAAACAAGCAAACTTAGAGGTTAATTATAATAAAAAAAAGAATTCAGAAGAATTACAGCCTTCAAGAGGGGGAAAAAAATTGAGAATACAAAAAAAAAAGAATATACAATATACAGCGCAAAACTCGATGATAATTATGATATGATAAGGAGAGCACAAGAAAGAGTAACGGAATGGGCTATTGTGAATTAGAATCTTTTCAATTTTAATACACAACTTTACGGATTTTATCGCTGTTTATTTTTAAATTTTATCACCAGATGTTTCGAACCCTTTACAGCGTTCATGGACACGGGTCCTACCCGTTGTTTAATTTAAAATGTCAAATATTCGCGTAAGTCTTAGAAATAATATCTTTTAAATTGTTAATAAGGTATGTAACAAATTCATTGTATTAAATCGTACCATTCATCGTGGAACTATTGAATAGCTAGTGATGCACTGTTCAATAGTTCCACGATTTTAAAAGGAGAGACCCGAAGATTGTCGCAAAGAGTAACATGATGAAGTCTCCTCAATCCAAATCTGGGAAAATGCTCCAAAAGGTGCTCAAAAGTCTGTACCGAGGATCCGTCCCACAGGCATTTCCCTTAATAATTTTAAACCGGTCTAAGTAGTGTTTGTACTTGTGTCAGTTGAAAAGAGGTTTTCGTCAGATTGCGAAATTTTGCAATGCCAGTCAATTTAGGTAGGTGTGTCATGGTGTGTCTTCCTTGCGATGAGGTCTCGTATCTCGTTTGCCAAATTCGGTTAAGCACTGCTCGAATTTTATGTTTGACAAAGCTAAAAGGAAAAAATGAGTAATCTTGAATAGAGCACACAGCTTGTTTTGCTGCTAAATCAGCTGTCTCATTACCGACGATGCAGACGAGGCTTTTGACCAATGAGAAGTATTAGCTATACGTGTGTGAATGAGTGTATGTATTCATGAAACGATGGAATGTTTATTGCTATGGTTTTGTAGTGCCTTTAATGCCGCCTGGGAGTCGGAAAAAAAATGTAAGATGCAAGTTTGGGTGATATAAATTCGCCCTAAAGCCTGATATCGCTAAGAGTTCAGCTTGAAAAACCGAGCAAGCCCGGTGCAGTTTGTATTTTTTGGTAGCTACTTGTTGTTCTCCTAGGAATGCCACAAGAGCCGCTCCCACGGAGGAATGCTCCAGTTTGCTCTGTGGACATTTTTAAAGAATCTTTAGAAAAATATGAATTGCATCTATTGTTAGTGGGATCGAGGATAGTAATAGAATTTAGCGGGATGTAGTAACTCATGAGAATGTTTAGGCCTTTCAATAGATGCGTCGTCAGTTACCAATTGTGTAATGTCCGTTTGCCGGATGTATTCGAGTGTGTGCACCCCTTGAACTTTAAGACCGAGAAGAGTGAGTTCAGCTAAAGTAAGCGCAGCCGTGGTGGATACGGTTCTGAAAGCCTGAATGATTCAAGTGTAAAACTACGTTGCATGCTCAACAGTTTTTTCTCTATATTCTTTTTCAGAACCGCGTGACCTCATACTTCAGCGGCATATGTGACAATCGGTTCTATAACATTAAGATAAATGCTTCTAGCATTCATTTTAGGATGAGCGCCCGAGGTGGGCCTGCAGTAAAGGCAAAGTCTATTAAAAATACGCATAGCTTTGTCAATGGTATGATGGACGTGTTTATTAAAAAGTAATTTCTCGTCAATAATGACCCTCAGGAGCTTAATTTCTGTTTCAAAAGATAGCTGAGTATCATCAATCTTAATTAGGTATGCCATGGCTTTAGGTATAAAAGCTATTATTTTTATTTTTGAGGGTCAGAAACGCAGCTTAACGCTTTTGCTCCACTCGATCATTTTCTTCAACGTGGTGTTAGTAATCTTCTAGAGGTCATCAAGGCGAGTATGTTGTGTAATGATTAAGACATCGTCGGCAAAAGTCTGCAAGCCTGCAATGATGTTTCACAAAATGGGACCGCAAGCTGAGCCCTGAATGCAGCCTTTTGAGAGTACCTTTACAGCTCGGTCGTCAGCGTAATCTAATATGGCTTTTCTGTTTTGGACGTAACTGGACATGTATTATCTGGACAGTCAATATGTCTGAGTCCGTCGAAGAGTGCTAGCCACCACACATTAGCCATATATAGCCGCTTTAATGTCTAGCGAGAAATCAATGACCAGTTTTTTCCTCCGCTCTGCAGAGCGAATTATGTCAAGGGCTGTGTAAATAGTTGTGGTGGTGCTAGTTCGTTCATTGAAGCCAAACTGGCGAGAAATTTAAAAACTTCAGTTTTTCGTACTTCTAAGTCTTCATTCCACCACGGAGGTGTAACACGTCCATTGGAGCTTTTTGTTGGTATGGAATTTCTGCAGGCCTTATGAATTATACCAACTATCCTGTCAATATAAAGTTATAGGTCGTCAGAGTCAAAGTCTCGTACTGATTTGTCAAGTAAGTCTGAATTTGTCAGGAGCGTATGGAGTTCAATCTTGAAGGTTGCCTAGTTAGCTTTATTGCTTTTATACTTAAATGTAGAGGAATTATTACATTGGTGACGGTTGTAACGAATGGTTATTGAAAAATCTATAGCATTGTGTGGTAAAGTTGGACAAGCATCAATATTGACCTTCCAGTCACTAATCATGTCTAAAGCTAAAGACGAAACCATGGTCAGGTCGATAGTCAGGACGAAGAACAAAGTCGCCCGAGAGTGACGATCTCGAAAGTCGGAGTGTGCCTTGTATTACAATAGAAGAAAATCCGTCCTTGTGCGATGTCAGTCACTGTTTGTCGCGGCATTTACTCTCTCACTGCTCGAAATAGGGTGTCATCCGTTAAAATCGCCCCCCACAACGCAATGAGCGTCACCAATGCTACTGAGGAATAAGTCTACACGTTCCAATGTTCTAGATAAATCCACATTGGCTCAACATAGACAGGTTAGAAATAGAGTTGTAGTCGCTATTGTGGGCTACACCACGACCAGATTTGTTGAAGAGTATTGTGAAAAACCGAGTGCACTAAAGCTCGTTATGGAACTCTAAATAACTATACACGCCTTTACCCTGCCAGTAGAATGAGGCAACTGGTAAATACTAATAACTGGGATGTTTTCCAACGTATTGATCGAACCCACGTATGGTTCTGACACAAGGGCTAGGAAATGCTCATTGGCCATTTAGCGCCCAAGTAGCGAAAAAATTCTAACAGCTCGCTCTTCGATCTGTTTAAGTTGTACTGAATAATTTTTATTTATTCGTCTTTATTCATAATCTATTCTAGAGGTAATTCGCCTTTTTACTGATCACCACAGGACAGGATGAAGACGTGGCTCTATGTACGACGCTGTTCCTTTAAATTTGTTGCTATGAGACACACAATTATAACACTTTGGTGTGCTTTCCTTGCGTGGACAGTCTGTATCCAGATGTCCGCAGTCAACGCAGTGCTGGCATCATATTACTTTATGTAGACACTTTTTATTTCTTGCGTCTTGATATGCCCGAATTGCAGCCAAGCGTGGCATTGGGTAAAAAGGGAGAAGTCCTCCCAATGTACTTTCTGGTGATCGACCCGGACTCTTCTCATGCTTATTGCAGTCCTCCACAGCCAGGAGTTTACAGCCGCCACGGCGTTGTAAAGGTTGCTATTTCTGTTATTTCGTTTGAATTTGATAACGATATCATCTTCTTTAATGTTGGATATAGTAAAATCTAACTAATTTGGTATCTTGAAAAGAAATACTTTGTCTAAATGCTTCAATCGCTTCTTGTTTGGAATTTGCAGGTGATATAGTGGCGACGAAAATGGCAGGCTGAGTGAGTGGAGGCAAAGGCAGTTTGTGGCAAGCGGTGCGGTCCCCAAACTCTAAGATACGTTGGATTTTCTCCTGGTCATCTGTGCGTAGGACGGTATATTATTGGCTAAAAATGAAGTTGAGGCTGGAATTGCGTTAGCGCGTACGATATGGACAATATCCTTCGTGATTTTGTACATTTCCTCCCGCATGCATGTTAGAAGTTTGCTGCGCAGGCTGTCCGTATTTGT
>JAOCPS010656489.1:0-10778 GCA_025505425.1 Graphium colonna | reverse complement strand
CACCTGCGGCCTCGTCGGCCTGTCGGGGTCGGCGGAGCAGGCGCGGGGCGGCGGCGCGGGGATACAATTACTTTTTTATTATACACATATAATATAATATTTATATATATTTATTCCAGTCACATTTCAAATTAAATTTTAATGAAATTGCTTCAGACGTTTCTGTATCAAATATACAAATATATATTTACATCATATTAAAGTTGGTAAATTTGTGTCTTGTTGTGTAAATTTGTCTGTTTGTGATGAACCTTGTTAATGTATATTTTAAACACCTTTTTTCAGTACTACAACTTACTTCTGCAAATGTTTATCTCGGAGGGTCGTTTGAACAACTTGTACAATTATCTAGTGGACGATGTAGGCCTTGACGGAGGGTACGTGGATTTTATTCAGCGAGAAGATGTCCGAAGAGCTCTTCACGTTGGCAACACCAATTTCACATCAATAGGTGTTGTGTACAGAAAGTTGGTACCGGATTTTATGGGCAGCGCGAAACATTGGCTAGAGGAAATGTTGGAGAACTACAGAGTGATGATTTACAAGTGAGTTGCACCTTGTACTCCGTAACGAATAGAATTGTAAACCGGATGTGGTTTTTAACTTTTTAATATTACAAGTTTATGATTTTTTTTCTTAGCTTCTATTTTATTACAAATATCATTAACAAATACTACATTACTTATTAATAAAACTTTTAAAATATGAAATATCTTTAACAGCATCTTTATCTAAATATAAAGTATATAAAAAGAACGTAAATAAATGACACATTTGTGTCGTACAAGTCAATATTCTTTGTAATTGTTCACTTGTACACACAAGAAAATTAACTACTTTTGATCGTTTATTGCACCGTTTATGTTTTTATTGGTCTTTGTTACGTGAGAATTATATGATACAAGATTATCATGGATGGCTTCAAATTAATACGTGGATTCCTCTTTTAGCGGCCATTTGGACATCATAGTGGCTTATCATCCCTCAGTAAATACGTATAATTCTCTCGCGTTTTCTGGCTCTGCCGACTTCAAGATGGCGAAAAGGAAGCCTTGGATACACAACGGGAGTGTTGCCGGGTAAGCTGTCTAATTATTATTTTTGGCAAATATTCGTTCAACGTATGACTGATTATCAAGATATTCTGAGAACTATAAGAGTCGTCTTACCTTAAGATGACTCTTATAGTTCTCAGAACATTCTGTGATTGTTTTGTAGCACGTCAGAGCGGGAAAGAAGGATTAAACACGTAATGCTTTTTTATGCATAAAATTTAGCATGCAAACCGATGGTTAAGCTGATGTTAAGTAATAATCATCACCTGGTGGTTTGGAAGGATTGTACATGCGTTACTAGCCTTGGTATGAGGACATTGGATAAAATTAATTGAAATAAAGGATCGTACGAGGTTAGGAAGAAAGTTAAACTTAGTTAAAGATAGTTATACGGAAACCCCAAAAGTCAAGCGTAATGCCTTCTTATTCAATATGCTCGATGGTCACTTTAAATCGTTTCCTTTCAGTCTCGTTCTCCTTTTCATTTCTAAATCTGTATCAACATTCTTCTAACCAAGACTAGTAACAATCCAGTAGAAACTTTTGGGAACAAAAAGACAAAAGCGTTAATGTCGCTTGCTTTATTCTATATATTAAGACACAACTACCACATAATCGATCAAACGATCAGCAATTATGATATAATTACGCGTTAATTATAAAAGTAAACATATTTACATATTGTATCGAGTATTAATTTGATTTGAAATACTTTGTACTATGACTTTACGATCGAATCTTATGTGAGATAATTGTATTTCTTCCAGTTACTACAAGCGTGCTGGTAATTTAACTGAAGTGATGGTACGCGGGGCGGGTCACATGGTGCCGAGTGACAAGCCGTCAGCGGCCTTAGGTCTCATCTCAGCGTTTGTACGCGGCGTGGAACTGGACAAAGATACGGCTGCGTTAGTAGACGAAAAAAAATCTTCGCCGTGACGTCATCATCTCCTGCGCATTTAGACTTATTGAATTCGATATTAATATTTGTAGCTGTTAATTTGAACAGGCTATGCCTCGTCATATCCTCATCGTAAGATATACATGTGTATAACTGTTCAAGCAGTTTTGTAAATATGTAATAAATTTTGATATTTTTAAAAAGTTTTATATTAAACGACTGCTCAAAGAATTGTCTTAAATCATTTTTCTTCATTCTCCTTTGATACCAAATTTAAGAAAGCTTAATATGAAATTCCTTTGGTAACCTATTGTTGACAATTGTAATAATGAGATTTTTTCACAGATTTTTTACTGAATATCATTTATCTTTAAACGTATCAACATTAACTAAACTGTGGTGTATCAACATTAGTATTGTATGGACTTATCCACGCCATTTATTAATCGTAGTGTTTATATCATCGTAAGTAGTCATAAAGATAAGGTTGGCTATACCAACCAATCTGAAGTCAAAAGCATTCGCTCAGTAAACCTACTCAGTAAACACATTAATATGAACACGTCCCTTATTTTACCGTACCTTCTGATATATTAAACTCAACAAATAACCTAATTAGGGTAAACAACCAACCAAATTGTCGATGGATTTGAAATATTTCTTTTATCATAAAATAAATAGAATTAGTTTCTTCTTCACTTTCTGTTTTGTTTTTTTTTTTCAGAATTTCTGCCGAAACAAAATTCCAAATTTTTAAGCCAAAATTGTCGAAACCGTATGCAAAAGATTGTTCAGAGACCCTATTCTATTACTAAGTCCAACTTTCGAACTCGTGACAAACGAGTTAGCATTAGTCAGCTAACAAATTAATATGCTATTGCATTGCCTATTTATTCCTTTTTAACTTCTCAATTGAAATATTTGATAGTTTCTTTCCTCACTTAGAAGTAGATTGTTATTTTGTTAAATCCAGTAACGCTCTTATTATATCATTTATTTTGAACTCCCGGTCCACGGGAGCTAATCGCTTATCACCATGTATTTGCAATGCTCAATAAAAATATCAAAAGCAATGTTACAACAGGGCCCTCCACATTTTAATCAGGTTTCGATCCTAATGCGCCTGCTCCTGACTTGTATTGGGCTCTAGAGAGTTATTTTAAGTTAAAAAAAATGTTCTTTAGTATGAGATAATTAATTAATATTAGAATTAAGGACTTTTAAGGACAAAACATTACAAAATAGTAATGTAAGAAAACATTTTATTTTAAAAGTTTTTGAGTTAAAGTCCAAGATTTAAAATTTTACGTAAATACACATTAATTCTATATTTTCAACACTGTTTATGTCAGACATAAAATAATGCACACTTGCAAACATAGAAACACGGCAATTATAGGTATATTTATTTGTAAATTGCTTACATCCAATTGCTATCTAAAGCCAAAGTTAAGGTCCAAAATCCCTTCTACAATAGTTATTCAATTTAGGTCAGCTTTTAGCACTTATAGACATGAAAATCTACTTCTTCAGCCTACGAGACCACAATAATGTCCGTCCAAGTACAAGGTCAAAGCTCAAGACCAATTCAATTGCACCGTCGGGGAAGACAATACACTTTTCGAGGGCTAAGAATTTACACATCTTCAAGACGCTTGATTAGAACGGGCGGGGCATCAATATCAATAGCCAATCGATCATACACTTGACAACATTGTAATAATGACAGAAACTCGGCTTGACCTGAAAGCTATGAGTTATACTGAGTCTTCGAGACGGGTGGGTCTCAGGATGAACCTTGACAAGACGAAAATCATGTCCAATAGTCAAGTGTCGCCGAGACCAGTGCTCGTGACTGGCGCTACACTTGAGGTTGTGCAGAAATACCAATCGAGATAAAAAAGTCGAATAAGAGGCCAATCGAAAATAGGTGTGGCTGGTCCACAAATTCAAGGTGGCACAGTGGGCAACAGAGCGCGTAATGTTCAGGGTTTCTCCCGAGAACTAAAGTCACTCACATCTAGATGTCCCGATGGTCGATGGAACCGACACGCGACAGAGTGGAGACCGCGTTTAGGCAAACGTTTAAGAAAGGTGGCGGATAGCGGATGGATGCGGGCTGCCCAAGACCGAGATAGTTGGCGCGATATTGTTGTTGTTGCCTTCAGGCTATACAAAGAAGATTTGACATGAAACTGTGAGCAAAAAAACGCTAATTCGGATTTTGAAACGACCAAGAGTGTTGCAAAATTTTTAAGATGTTACTTATTTGTTATTACGCGTATACTATATTTACACGTTTAATCACTTGATAAGATGAAAATAAATTTTACATAACTGAAATTACAGTAATATCTGAATTTGCCTGTCTATCTACGATATGAACAAATTGAGACGCGGTGCCGCAGAAAAATTCTTATGATTCATGGTGTATCAGAGGCTTCAAAAGATTTTGTTTCAAATGTTCCACAGATATTGAACACTAATTTTGTTTGTGAATTTCTTCCAAATGCCGTAAAACGTTGTCATAGAATGAAGCGACTAACAGCTCTTCCTATAAGCCACGTTAAATTTTGGTTAAATTTTTTGATGTGTCTCTTCGTAACAAAATTTGGCATCAGAACAGGTATCACCATTTCAGAATTTCTGACTAAACCTAGATATGAAGCGTTCATGGCTGAATTTATTTCAGTACCTGTTTCATCAATACCTTTCAGAGATAATAAGGTGTGTGATATCACTAATTAAAATAACATTTTTTTAGAAAACAAAATCAGGTTCTTCAAAAGCTAAAACCTCACCACTGTTAAAATTAATGCTTAAAATTATTGCCATTCGAAAAACAACGATTGTAGATTCTGTATATATTATCTACATAAGTTGGTGACGTTTTCGATCCGAGTCCGATTTTGATAGGAGTAGTTCTCCGCAAATTTTATTTTATAATTTGGTATTATTCTCAAAAGTTCAGTGCGGTGGTCGTTAATGATTATGTGGACTTTATTTACCGATGTGTATAGCTTATGATAATTGGTATTAAGTATTTTCTGAGGAATTTACAAATAAAATCCCGTCATGGCTCTACCGTCATATCTGCTTTGCGCATTACTGTTTTTGACACCTCTTCAAGCATTTTATTTACCCGGTTTGGCACCCGTAAATTATTGTAAAGCTGGAGAAGACACCGGAAAGTCATGTAAAGTAAGTTGAAAACTATATACGTTCAAGCAATAAAATTATCCGGTTTATTTACTTTATTTGCCGCATCTAATTATTGTTACTTTTAAGGTAACAGTATGCACGATGTAGCGATAAGATTTTTCGATAAATGTAACAACTAATTTAAGTACCTGCCGTTATTATGAAATTGAAGTGTTTTTAGAAAATGAAAAGTTCAGTGTTTAAATTTCTAGTTTAAGACATACAAACATGTTAGTACCAGAAAAATAAAATATATATATTTATTTTCAGAATGAAATACCGTTATTTGTGAATAGACTAAATACCGAAGAGTCTGTTATACCTTTTGAATATCACCACTTTGATTTCTGTTTATCGGATGAAACACAATCACCAGTTGAGAATCTCGGTCAAGTTGTTTTTGGTGAAAGAATAAGACCTAGTCCATATAGTCTAAAGTTCCTTGAAAATGTTGAATGCCAGAAAGTTTGCACTAAGTATTACAGAGGCATTGATGCTGACTCAATCAAAAAGTTGAATCTTCTTAAAATGGGAATGGCTCTTTATTACCAACACCACTGGATTTTGGATAATATGCCTGTCACTTGGTGCTACTTAGTAAATGAAGATGGCAAAGTGTACTGCAGTACAGGGTTCCCCATGGGTTGTCAAGTGCGAAGTGATATGGTAAGCTATAGTAACATAAGCACTTTGATAAATGTGATCATCAATTAGTAACTAAAAAGTTAAGTATAAATAATTTATGTTTAATTATACATAAATTATTTATACTTTTACATAGGATATGTCAACTGTTTAAAAAATTACTTATTCTATGTATAGTATAAATAATTTATGATAAATGTTTTGATAACATACCAACATACCAATAATTTCAATAAAAAAAACATTAGTTTTAGGTTTTATAATCAACTATTAATTTGAGTGAGATTGTTATTGCCAAGATAGTTCTTGCACTGTTCCCATCATCAACATCTATATGATTGGGATATTTCAACTTAGAAAACATGTTTCATATGCAGAACATGAAATTGCATTATATTGAAAAACATTATAAGAGTACCATGTTATAGAGGGATTACTGTAGTTTCTTGTTTCTTGTTTATCTAGACTTATAATATAAAACTGAGAGTTTTATAATATAAGTTTGTTTGGTTGAATGTGCTAATCTCAGGAATTACTGATTTAAATTGAAAAAATCCTTTCGTGTTGCATAGCCCATTTATCGAGGAAGTATTAAGGCTATATAACATCACACTATGACCAATAGGAGCATCAGTAATAAATGTTACTGAAATGTGGAAATATTTATGTGTGTGAAACCACAGGGACCAGCTAGTTATTAATAAGTAGTAAATAAGAAAAATAATTTTGTTAGGAGCCTAGCTTAATATACCCTGTGCACATCTAATATACCCTGCACCATGTGCTTCATAATAATTTATGGGATTTTACAAATTATACAAAAGGAGGGGTTTCTTAGATTATTCCAAATTGTTTTCTCTCACTCACAACCTTACTCTGGCTTTGCAGCACTGTTGCACTTCGATGCTTGGATTATGTGACCGTTGTTTATTGCAATATCTCAGAAGGTTTAATAATTGGAATTTCTTGGTATTAACATGCTTTTTAATTATTATCATATGTTTCTTATCTGATTTTGTTTATTAACTGATAAAGTAAAATAAGATACATAAATAGACAGCAAATGTATTTTTCTTTATTACAAAATTTTAACTTACCTATACATCTTACCTATTTATTTCAGTTTCCTCCTAAGAACTGTCAAGGTCATTATGTATACAAATGTGAAAATAAGACAGTAGAATTGTTTACAACTTGTTCTTGTTCTTTGTTCCTTGATCTATTGTCATTTCATATGTTAATCATCAAATGTTTTCCTCAATGGTATTAGGAGACATGCACGCCAATTGTGAGCAATATACCAAACAAAATAGGAGCCTATTATTTATTCAATCATGTGGACTTGGAAATAACATACCATAGTGGTAAAGAAGAAGAATGGGGTGTCGGCTTTGGAGACAATGAGGGTCGGATCATATCTGCTAAGGTAAGAATTAATTAAGGAAAACCCAGATATTTTCTAATCTATGTGTAATTTATTGTTTATATGTATTATTTGTGTACTTTTCCTTTACAAAAACACCTAATATTTATGTTCTGTACTAAAATATTGAGAAAGTTAACAAACAAGTCTCTTAAACCAAAAACATTCTATAAAATAAAGTAGAAAATAATTGACATGTATTGGGGATATTATAAAATTTTAACTTTTTTAATTTATTGTGATCATTGTATCTGTATTCTGACATTTTAACATACATATAATTGGAATAAACTATAAACAGTGGCAATAATTTAACAAATTCTGTATCAACATTATTAATAATTGGCAATTATTGCTTTTGTTATATATCCAGGGGCTTGCAATGTCAATCTTATATACATTTTTAGTAAATAAATTGAATTTGATGAGCTTTTTTTAAGTCTCTTATTTTTTATTGTTTCTCATCTTTATTAAAAATTCAACAGGTTAAACCTGCAAGCATCAACCATGCAAATCCAGACCATCCAGATTGCACTAACCGTAATCTACTTCAAATACCAAATACTCTTTTGAAGGATGAGAAATTAAGTGTAACATACACATACAGTGTCAAATTCATTAAGAACAACACAATCAAATGGTCATCTAGATGGGATTACATATTAGAATCTATGCCGCAAACAAATATTCAGTGGTTCTCCATACTGAATTCTCTTGTAATTGTACTGTTTCTCAGTGGGATGGTAGCCATGATACTGTTAAGGACTCTTCATAAAGATATTGCAAGATACAATCAAATGGAGTGTGGTGAGGATGCTCAGGTAAATGTTCTGTATAATACAATGATATTATTTGAATTATATTAATTGAAGTCTTTGTTTGATAAGGTTGTTTATATTTGTATATAATGTTCAGGAGGAGTTTGGTTGGAAATTGGTGCACGGAGATGTGTTTAGACCACCGCGTCGCGGTATGCTTCTAGCTGTATTCATAGGATCTGGATCTCAGGTAACATTGTCATAATAATTAAACGGATAACATATTTATATTATATCAAGAATTTTGTGTTGGACATCTATGATACAATTTAAATAAAAGCTTTTCCGCCAACTATCTCCATTCAAAATAAGACAGTAGTCTGTGTATCAGATGTGTTTATATTTTATATTAACAGACATTTATTTTCTGCAAGTTTACTGCATTTATATGATGTATATTAAAATATGCAAACATATATATAAATTAATATCACTGCGTATCTGGTGCAGTCTATATAATTTGTCATACTCATTACAAGTTTCTATCAAATTCAATAACATTTATTTTACCTAGGTGTTTGGCATGACATTAGTGACATTGGCCTTTGCCTGCCTGGGCTTCCTTTCACCCGCAAACCGTGGAGCTTTGATGACGTGCGCTTTAGTCGCCTGGGTGTTACTCGGAGCTGCCGCTGGATATGTCAGTGCGAGGATCTACAAGAGTTTTGGAGGCAGACGGTGGAAGAGCAACATACTTCTCACTTCAATGGTTTGCCCTGGGTATGTCAATCTCACTATAATTTGATTTATGCCTATGTCAGAGGTGAACACACTAACATTAATATAAATGTTTTGGCAATTTTCATTTATTTTTTACAACTCGATGCTTGAAAGGGCATTCAATCTTTTTACCTGAAACATTGATATTAAATGGTGAATTTGTTTTTGTTATGGAATATGGAAGCAATGTCATATTGAAAGTCACAGTAATGCCATAATTATGTTGTTTAAAATACAATTTCATTTTTATTTACAAAAAAACTTGTACTTTATCTTACACACACACACCTTATATTAATTAAAAACACTCTTAAAATAAAAAATAAATAATAAGTCTTGTATTTAATTAATTAACACAGTTAAATTCATAAAAGTATATTTTGCTAAAAATTATTTTCGTTTCATAATGTTTAAAATGGCTAAATATATAGCTAAGTGTTTAAAGCATCAATAAGATCATATCAGTGTATACAGGATGATTGGCACTCGGTACTCGATTGTCATAATATTCATGTAATAAAAATAGAGGCATAGTTTTCGACCAAACTTTCCAATAAAACAATGAAGTGGGGTGGTAAGGTGGCACACGATCAGCATTACACTTGCTGACACTCGAACGTTCACCTGCCTTCCACCTCACCTGCAGCCGCGCCATGTTCGCTAAGATGACCTTATTGTCACTTTGAACTTGTAATTTGATATTTATCCTTCGATGTTAATGCAGTAATTAATTAATATTTACTTTTAATTATATTTTAATTCTTCTTATATGATTCCCACATATAACATCCTCAAGTATTGAAAACAACTCACTAGTTCAACCTGTATAATATACAAACGATCAATAACAGATAACAGCATGTTTTTATAGTTAATAGAAATTGTAGATATATAATAGTAATGATTATTTTACGCCTAATTATCAAAATAAACTGTACTTGCTTAAATTGTTATTACATTTTGGGCAAAAAATTATTAGAAACAAACTGAAACTGTTGCCTAGCAACCAATGATAGGCAAGAAATAAGACTTCATTTGTGAATTTATAAAGAAAATATTTGTTTTCTACTATTTAATGTTGGAAAATTTTGTAGAGATAATACAGGGTTACAGGAAAAGTTGACTTCGTAATAAAAAGTCGAATCCTTAAGGGGTTATAGTACCCATCATTTCCGACTGATTTGACTATGAAACACCCTATCCCAAACTTAACCGTTTTCAAGTTATTGTACTATAAAGTTTTTTTTATATATATTTTTTTTTCTGACGTCTTTTTTATGTTTTGTGCTTTAAATTTGTTTGTTTTTGCTATTTTTGTTTAGTAGATTAATAGATTTATTATTAAAAGTACCAAAATTACAAATCCTTGTACCAACTGCGCCGTAGTAGTCGACTGATTGCTAAAAAAGGAATAAATTCGTATTTTTTTCCTTCTTTTTTCTTTGATACTGAATCTGTGACGGTTGTACTGTAGATATGCTTAAAAATATCTGCGGTTCTTTAGCTTTCCAAAAGGTATTACAAACTAGGTTATTATTAAAATCCCTAGACGGAAACATCGATGAAAGGCTCTCATGTAGTAATAACAATAACCGTAATTATCGTTAAGTTACTACCTGCTACTAGTTAATGTCCTTAAAGAGATTGCGGCGCGTGCAAGCGGGATATCATACGATACGAATAGGTGCGAGTAGGACAAGTAATTCTCTATAAGCCATTTCGTTTATATTTTACTTTAGTGGTAAAATTTGGTTGTCGAAATCGGGCAAAGATCGTCAACAACCGGCGAGCTACCGCCCGATCACGCTACTACCGCACATCGCGAAGTTGTTCGAGAGGGTGCTGCTTCGCAGGATAGTGCCACGCACATCCCTGCGTAGGGAGCAATTCGGCTTCCGCAGCGGCCACTCGACAACCTCACAGCTCACCCGCGTGCTACACTACCTTGCGGCCCAGTACAACCGGGGCCGCATCTGTCTGGGGGTACTTCTCGACATGGAGAAGGCCTTCGACAG
>JAOCPS010656378.1:0-10778 GCA_025505425.1 Graphium colonna | reverse complement strand
CTGTCGAGATAATACATACAACATATATTTGTATGTTTTAAATCTTTAAGAAAACACACACACACACACACACACACACACACACACACACACACACACACACATACACACACACACAAAGCAGCTGGCATCTGTCAAAATAAGGGTTAGTTTTCAGGATATTTAAAGGCACTAGTATCCTATGATGAGGTGTTTTAACTACTGGGACCGTTTTTATACATGCCCATTTTTACATGAAAATACGCAGAATAAATACAAAGAGTATCAACTAAGGTAAATGCTACAGTCATTCTTTAAGTACCATGGAGATGATCCTTCTTACCAATTTAGGCCGTGGCGACCATTTCTACACTTAGTTGGTTCGGCGCTAATGCGCCTGGAGATGGCTAAAATGGCCGATTTTCGCAACGAATTCTCGCGCACGATAAGGGCACGTGAGGAAGCCGTTGTGGTTCATCACGTGCCCTTATCGTGCCCTGATCACCCACGCATGATACACTAATCCTGCTGTTAATCTCTATATCGAGGTGACACCGTTTGTAAGACATCCTTGACTACAACCGCAAAGTATAAAGCAAACAGTGTGGATGCTAGAAAATATCCTTGTTCCACCCCACAAATGACGGGGAAAATTTCAACTGATCATCTACAGCGATGCAGTATTGCATGTCGTCATGGAGGAGCCTCAAATGTCTTACAAACTTTTCGTGCACCCCAGTTTCCCCAGAACCATACATAGTGCTTCACGTGTCACACTGTCGAAAGCTATTTCCAAGTCGACAAAGCAAAGATACATATGATGACCCTGTTCTCTGCTTTTCTCTAGTATCTGACGCATAGAAAATATGGCTTCATAGGTGCTACGGTCTAGTTGGAAGTCAAATTGGGTTTAAGACGAAATAGTTTTAGACAAGTCCTTTAGTCGATTTAGAAGAATTCTTGCAAATGCCTTTTCAGGGGCTGACAGCAATGAAATACCGCGGTAAGAGTAGCAGTCCGATCACTCACCTGTTATCTTATACAGTGCAATGACACTTTGAGTCCTTACGGGACTCGGCCCCACTCCCACATGTGAACAAAAAGTTTCCAAAACAGTGTGTGCAATTCGTCACCATTGTATTTCAATATCTCTCCCGGTATAAGGTCTATGCCAACCGCCGTCTTATTTTGCTGCCATCTGATGGTAGTGACAGCCTCATCTCGTAATAGGGGCTTCTCCGTCTTGAAGACTAGCGGAAGTGGGGGCATTAAACTGATATTTTAAAGGTCAGCCGGAAAAATGTTAAACCCAACATTTCAGCACATCCTGTACTGTACTGTCTAATGACCTCAGATGTATTTTGACTCTATAAGAAGTGCCGATTACCTTACGAACCTGTTAGTAAAATTCCCCAAGATGGTTTGTGTCAGAGACCACTGCATGTGACAAGCTTTGTCTTGCCACCACTTGTCTTTTAATATCCGAAACAGCTTACGCAGTTCCAGGTCACTTGACTTGATTTCTGTTTCAATTGCTCTCTGTACTTGTCGAATGCTGCCTTGATCACTTCGTCATTCTCATCGAACCAACCATCATTACGACGGTCTTTCTTATCTAGAGTAACTGTGGCGGTTTCCATGAGATGAGAAGATAAAACACCTCAGGATGCACCGGTATCACCTGGTTCACTTATGGGAGATAACCGCTCAGACAAGTTGTCAGCGTATTTCTTCCTCTAAGAAAAATCTACGAGGGCGATGGGACTCCGCCACTTCGTGACAGTAAGACGGTGATCGGTCCAAGAGTGCGCACTTGACTTATACCTCTCTGCCACACGATGGCATAGTCGATAAAGTGCCAACGTTTGGATCGTGGGTGCAGCCACGTTATCTTGTACATGGCTGCAAGTCTGAACATGATATTTGATATTGCTAGTCTGTATTGAGCACAAGGACTGAGTAGCAACAGATCATTGTTATTCATATTACCGAATCCGTGTCTACCCAGACCTCGAGTCCATAGTTCCGACCAACTCTAGCATTGAAGTCACCCAGCAGTAATATCGGCTCTCGGGCGTTTATATTACCCAGGAATTGAGATAATTAGTCATAGAATTTTTACTTGATGTCATCAGGCTTGTCTAGTGTTGGAGCCTAGACAGAGATGACATTAAGGTAGTTGTCTTTGTCCAAGTGAAGGCGCATTGTAGTCACACGTTCCGAGATATGTACAGGGTACACCTCAAATCGCTTTACTAGGTGATTCTAAATAGCAAATTCTACACCTTAACGTCGGGGCTCTGAGGCTGTGGTACCTTACCAAAAGAAAGTGTAGCCACCACCATCTTCCGCCAGCTCTCCTTCATCAGCAAGGTGTGATTCGCTGATTGCAGCTACATCTACGTTATAATGATGAAGTTACTGGCTCCCGGGGGAGCGTCGGCTCGGGCTGCCACTCTACTCATGATACGGATTGGGAGGCCGCTGAAATCTTAGGTTACTTCGGCGGACGCTTCTTGGAGTCAGACTCACATTCGCCCAAGAGGAGATCTCTGCTTGGACTCTCACTCTTTGCGCGTTTAGCATTCCAACTCAAGGGTCCCGAGAGGGCCAAACTACGGCACGATCGGTTGCTACTATCGAACTAAGAGCGAATTTTTTTGTGACTGACGCTGCGGGTTGATGTTACCCGCCCTCTTTTCGAGACTCGGGGAGTACCCCCTTTTCTCGGGCATTACTCAAGCTGGCTATGGCCGGCCAGTTGGGGGCCAATTAACCCATCCCTGACCGCTGTGGCGATTTGACAGGGCTGATTTATACACCGATGATCACGTCTTGGTGGTGTTGATGTCAAGCATGCGGCCTGAGGCCGCCTCAGGGGTTCCGGGCGTATCTCTTTGCTCCCACGATTGCTCGTAGCGCGAGATTCTGTCGCGCCTCTAGCCTTCGCCTGTCAGTCTCTGAGATGAGACTGTACCAAGCTGGAGTTGCGTAAGTCAGGCGCGAACGTATATAGGTCTTATAAATGCCTTATTTGGTACGTAACGGTAGCTTGGACGCCAGGACAGGACTGAGCATAGCTCTCGCCACTTGGGCCTGGTGAACCACGTGATTCACCTGTGGAACCATCCGGAGCGTGCGGTCTATCCGGCATCCAAGATACGTCACGACGTTCGTGGTGTTAATCAGTTGACGTCAACCTTGAAAGGCAAAGCCACCACGTAACGTCCGTCGTTAGCTCACAAGGTAGTACTCCAGTAAAATTTCTCACACAATTTATCATCGGGACTAAGCACCGGAAGAAAGTCGATTTCTTCCAGCTCCCAGAAATTCTGAATAACGGAGCCCAATGGATCCGCGGTGCAGCAATCCGAAACGGACTCTAGTCACGAGTTTACGCGGACCGGGGCGTCACCAACAATTACGTAACCAAGGACAGTTTCTTGCGCGAGCAGTGAGACATGCTGAGGTTGTCCCTGAATCTTATTTGATAAAAAGAGATGCGGAATAATAGAGGCACTGATCAACATTTGAATCGGGCTCGAGCATTAGTAGGTATCGTCCGCTAACGGAAGACCCTTAAAATTCAATAATAACGAAGCATCGACTGTTGCGGTCGGCAGCCACTCTGTAATTTTATCTACAACCAAAGAATCAATGTAATAAAAAACGTTGCGATCGAAACGAGAATGAAATTTAATTTTTATGGAACCTTGAATAGCTTTATTCGAACTTCTTATCTCTTTAACCACTGAATGAGCGGGTCTAATGTTTGTGTTTAAACCTTAAATTTGACAACATGAACGAGTAATAAAATTGCTTTGTAAAGCACTGTCTAACAATGCGCGAACACTATGTTCATTGCCGAAAGAATCAAAAATTATAACACGCGCAGTTGCCATTAACACGGTAGTAGGGCCACGCAAGTCGCGACGAGTAAATCCGTTATCATCCGCTAGCGCACAAAGCGCGACGTCATCACTCGACTCGTCGGCATGAGCCGGCCTAGTGGCGGCCTAGAGGCGGCCGGTGTTCTTGCGCTTAGTTGTGCTGGCGTCTGAGCGCTTCTCGCGGCAGCGGGTTCGATTCCGAAGCATAATAAAGCATGATGTTTAGAGTGACATTTTTTACATGAATATGTTGAGGAACAAGCAAAAACACGGTGACCAGAACTTAAACAAGTTATGCATAAACTTTTCGAATTGACGAATTTAAAACGTTCATTTGGTTTGTAGTTATTAAATACCCTGCACTAAAAGATGTAGTCGTGAGTATAATTGCATAAAGTACATGCGGATGACTCGGAACTAGTATAAGCGTGTGGTCAATGGTTAACGATCAAATGGTTTTCTGTTGATGTTAGCAACCTTTACCCCGGATGAGGTGCTTTCCAAAAACTTAATATGTCCGCGAATAAAAGAAACCAGGCTTGAAAATGTTGGGATTTCACAACTCTGACAATTAAAGTGGTTGGACTCAAATACATGCGTCGTATCGGTATCTAGTTTTTTAAGAGCGATATACAAGAAAATTAAATCGGAGTGGTCATCGACTTTTATGTTTTTTATAGAGGCTACTAACAAAGCGAATTTGTCTTAGAATGATTCTTAACTATTAGGAGTTGCGGAAATAATGGACTTAAAATCAAACAATTGATTCTGGTATGAAGTGGCCAAGAGACGCTTATCTTCATACTTACTAATTAACGAACCAAGGATTAATAAATAGTTATCAGCTACAGGCACGATCCCCGAAAATGTATTATGGGCCCTGCCAGTTAGGTGGCCTAATAAATAATAAAGCTTCTCCAAATCCGACAACGACATATTATTGTATATTCAGTTTTCGAAACTTGCAATGAAAAAATGGCAATTTTTTAGGTCGCCATCGAACTCGAGTATCTCCATTGGAGGCAATTTCGGAAGTTTAGGTAGACATACGGGTCCGACATGAACACTTTGAGAGGATTGCAATTTCTTGGCAGCTTGTTTGACACAGCCTAATAGATTTACGAACGAGGAAAGCGGTTGATTGTCAAAAACGAAACAAGGATTTGCCTTCAATTCTAAAGTAGCTATTTTGTCCAGCACATTTTCAAAATTATCACGCAACGAATCAACAGTTTTAAAATGAGTCTGTATCAAATAATTTTGAATAAATATCTTTGACGCGATCAGAAGTATTTTGCACGCGGGAAAATATCCTATCTCAGCATATTAGCATAGCTTTTTAGCATATTGCAATTTCAAATTAGTATCGGCTGGTGCCATTTTAATAGAAAGTAGATATAAGCAAAATGTTTAAAAGGAAACAATGGAAACGAAACGACAAGAATCGACGGAAAACGGAATACGACCTCCTGGTACGAGCAAGCGATGTATTTATTGACAACCACCTTCAATTAATGCGGTGGCCAAGCGAGCGGAATAATAAATAATAATTTGAAACAAAACGAAACGAAACGTTACGACCGAACGAATTAAACCGAATTACCGAATAATATTATTACATAATTTCAAATGACACAATGGTGGGTTAGTGTAATGTATTAACAAAATTTTACCCGACAAATTTTAGAAACTTGAGTGAGTTTGAAATGCGAGCTAAGCGAACAAATCAATATATTAGACTACGACATATAGCGGTGTGAACGAAATTTATACAAGCAGACAGTTACCCACGTGAACTGATTCCACGTGTATATGAACTACTTAATACGCGGTTTAATACGAAACGAAATAAGTACTTTGACAATGGCTAGCGCTGATTTAGTAATAAATCCGAATCGAAGGACTAAAAATGTTTAAGCGGATAAGACGTATACAATTCGATTTTTGATGGTTTGGTTGTTGCACAAAGAAACACGTGCAAAACTGCGGAAAAGAAACGAGATTAGAGGCAGTTCTGCTAAAAATAGGGAAGCACAGTACCTTTTTGTTCTGCTTCTCTGGGCACATCCAGCACGAACTATAGCACCCCTTTCAGGCTTCTTCAAACGAAATTGTGAAGCGACGTCTCAACGCAAGCGCGGGCATAGCCATTACGACAATTATGAAAGCGAGCGAATCTCGCTTCGATACTGTGCGGAAAGAAGGAGGGGACCGGATGCAACCAATTAACCAATAAAATAGATGTATTGATCTATAGATCTATACAGACTTAATCAGCGTAACCAAGTACCATGTTGACGTCTGGGTAACACAGATCGGCTTAACCTATTATACATAGTATGAGGGTTCGAACAAGCATTAATTTAGAACAGTTAGAACGAGAAGAAAATTCTTTAAAAGATATAAAGATCTAATTGCTATAGAGAGTTTTGGGCTGACGTCAATTACATGTGTTTCTCAGCTCATTGAGCAATCCATTTAAAAACCAAGGTATTCAGCTGAATTTAAATACGGAATTATTTTGTCCTTATTTTTTTTTACAGAGAAGGATGCAAACGAGCAGGCAGCTTACCTGATGTTAAGTGATCACCGCCGCCCATGGACTCCCGCAACACCAGAGGAGTTACAAGAGCATTGCCGGCCAAAATATAAAAGATAGCATGCAGATTTTTGTAATTGGTTTTAGTCAAGATTCTAGAGATGCCAACAAAAAATCCTTAACATTTGGAAGGATTGACAGAGACTCCAAAATACAAGGACCGATCATGTATAGCCTTTAGCTTTGAATTCATCCTAGCGATTGCGTCATGGAGCTCGTCGATACTGGCTTGTACATAGATCTAAAGATCGTCAGCATACAGATTGTACGAGCAAGCAATACAGGATGCGATGGAGTTTATAAAAACAGAAACGATTAGTATTTAAAGGAAAAAGAATACTGTCTTGCGGCATGCCAGTTTAAGATCTAACCATTGGGAGTGCTCTTGCCCAATATGGCCCGATTGCTGGCGGCCACGAAGATAAGAAGAGAAGTAATCTAAGGCTGTCGGAGAAAACTTTAAGAAAGTAAGAATGGAAAGAAGGATGTCGTTATTAATTGTGTTAAAAGCCTTAGAGAAGTAGACAAGCATCAACACTGTTACTTACTTAATATCCATTTCGAGCTTGATATCATCCATAACTTTTATTACAGCAATTGTGGTGCTGTGTCCAGAACGAAACCCATACTGATATATACTCAGTAGGTTATTACTATGAAAAAACATTGAGACTTGCTTATGAACACAGACTTCTAAAACTTTCGAAATGAAAAATTAAATTTAAATAGGGTGAAATTCATTATGGAGTGTCGGAACGGATACTTTAGGAAAGGGTCGTACGAATGCTTTTTTCCAAAACATAGGGTACTGACCTGAGTCCAAAGAAAAGTTTGCAATATGTGTGATTGCAGGGACAAAGTAGTCAAATTAATGGCATACCATACTACAATGCTTACTTCATCACAACCAACACACATTATCTGCGCCTTGTAACAATTATCTAAAATGTCAATGAAATAAAACATAAATAACGATTTAGATAATACCTGCATTATTTCTAGTAAATACATATAATAGGGGACATAAGTAAAAATTATATTATAGGTACACAGAACAAAAAATATCAACAAAATCTTTTATAAATTAACCGTCTTTTTATCTAGACTAGGTTTCCAACCAGACGTCATTATATTCACAAAATGCTGGCAAAGCAAGACATTTACGGTTCCTCATTTGAATGATTACGATACGCATTATTCACTTAAATATGAAAATCAAAACGATGGTATAGTAGTATTATCTAAGATTGATTTTACAATATCCATAACAGAAACAAACTTCTCTGATGCCAATTGGTTAATCATAGTTGTTAAAAGCAGTTAAAAGTTATCGCTGTTAGATCGCCTTCCTATAAAAAAATAGACAATTTCTTAAAGTCTCTGAATTTAATCTTACAACATGATACTTAAAATTATTACCGGAGACATAGACGGAGATTATAAATATTAAAGGAGACATTTTAGATACCAAAGCTGAAAAATATTTACAAATGATTGTGCAACATGGATTTTTAATAGGTCATACGTATGGTACTGTGCTCTCAATAAAAGTTAATGTTTCTTTTAAACAATAAAAAATGTTTTCCCTGAGTGAAATTTACTAATCAGTTACTTAGATTACTGTCCCTTCAGGTGGTATTAAAAAATCCACCTTGTATGCTACAGCTTTTTCTATTATGCCATTTATCTTTAAATATGTATAGAATGCGTCTTAACTTAACTTAAACTATTTGACGCATTAACTTAAACTATTAAAGGAGTCATAATGATAATATTTCACCGGTCTTGCCTGCGACTAATATTGTAAAGGGAAAATAATTATTTTTATTTAAAGTAGAATTTAGTAAATATATATAATGATTATACTTTACGCGTCAAGAGACAATGGATGCATAGGTAAGACATGAAACCGACCTTATTAACATCTTCTCCACACTGCCACGCGTCAACAAAAAGATGGTAGCGATAGTTTAGATAATATGTGAGGCCTATATATAACTAATCAAGCAATTTCAGTACCTACGAACAAAGCCTACAATGTATAAACAGTAACGATAATTTTCAGATTTCTCTTCTGGCATCAATCGCGTTGCGTTGTTCTTATGAAATATGAAGTTCTGTTTCGTTGGAAGTCTTTACCACTAATATTAAACGCATAAAAGTGCTGTACTCTGCTATCATTAAAATAATATTTAATAATGATAATCTGTTTTGGGACAAAATTTTTGACGCACAGAATATCAATAAACATTTCTTATTTGTTTAGTATAAAAAAAGATTGACTTTTGATTTAAGAAATATCTTTTAAATAGTTAAAAATGTTAAATTGTTATGACAATATATTTATGTACCCAAAATCAACGTTTAGTACTGCATAGATACTTTTATTAATTTCTCAAATTCATGTGATTGTTCTGATTTGTTCATAATCTGAAATTATTCAATACTATCATTAATTCTGCCTCTTTTATCCTTTTCTGAATAAAGGCCTTTTCTAAATAGAGATAACTAATATTTTAAACTAACTTTTATATACAATAAACCAAGTGCGCAAATTGGGAGGTAGTGTCCATCAAATTGAAAGGCCCAAGTACCAGAAACTGTTAACACCTCGTTAATACGTACGTAACATTCCCTGGTAACATTTAAATAGGGGTGGACATTCGGGTACTGAGAAGCTGTTAAACTACAGTTTGGACGGTTGTCTACCAATTACCATAAAATTTCTGACTAAAACTAACTGTGACTGTTTTTAGTTGAATATTCCATATATTACATTTCGACTCGCACAAAGGTTTATTACGACCTTTTTTTCAATAACTTATTTGTTTTATCATGCAAAGCAATAATGAATCTCCTGATGATACAAAGCCTTTTATCATGCAACTAATGTTCTACAACCTTATAAAAAGGGAAATTATTTTAAAAACAGGAAAATGGATATACAATCTTTAAGAGTAAGGTGCACATTTTATAATATTTCCAAATTAACTATTTTGATCATGGCATATGAAGCCAGGCAAATAGCTTATGAATAACAAAATGACGTACTGTTATATATACGTATTGTATATATATATTAATGCTTACTGCTCCCCAACACTAGTCTTCTCAGTATATAGTTTTCGCGACCATTATTGCATTTAATAAATCAGATCGAGTCCATAATTCGAGCATGACACTTGCTATCCATTTTGCCCAATTATATATTTAAATAAACATATTTTTTTTTTTAAAAAAGTCCTTCGGTAAATACCTTATAACAATTTGGTGGCAGCGGTGGAATACCGATGGTGAAGGTATCCCTCGTACGTCTCTGTCCGGGTAAGTTGTGAATAAAAGTAAAAAGTAACCTATCCGCGAGTCTCAAAAGTGCAATCTCGAACTCATACCAAGTTCAGCTAGTGACCGTGCTAAGTAATCCTGCCTCAGAGATTGTCTGAGCATCCTATAAGTCCTTAAAATATCCAACATTGAAGTGTTGATGTTCGTTTGCAACTTGTCAAGTCTTTGGTACTATCTAAACTAATTTACGCAGATGTTATATATGAATCTCGAATAAACAAATGAACAAAAAGACTGCTTCAACGGGTATAAAGTGTTTGTACACGTTTTTGCTTTGACGTACCCCCAAGAAACCACGTTAAACCTTTCCTGAATGCACATAATATTATTAATATGAGGAAACGTAGGCAATTGCATTTAGCAAAACTATTTTTTGATCTAATTAATATATATTTATAACTATTTGAGCGAAAACTTGAATGGATAGGAGAGAGAAAAAACGTGTGGCCCGTCAATGTTGTCAGCGACTAGTAATCCAGAAATATAGCTCTGCATCTTTCCGGGGAAGTTTTAGATATGAGGCAGCTAATTGCTGGAATAATATCACTCCGCCTATGAGAAAAGTACAGGTAAAAAGCACATTTAAAAAGAAATTTAAGATTTTCCTAATTGAAGAGCAAATAAAACAATAAAATCTACCGTCTTTATATAATATTAATTTCTTAAAAAAAATAATAATCTTAAAATCATATTTGACACTTAATTCATGCACATTTTTTTTATTGAGTTGTTTTTATTTGTTATTATTAATGAGTATTTATTTATTTATTTGTTTTGTTATTTTGATTTAATTAATAAAGTACTGAATCGATTTTATTTAAAATTTTTTGGGACTATTTCAAATGTATTTGTAACATACAATATTTAAAAAAATCAAATAATATGTAGTATATACATTACATCTTCTGAATCAATTACACGTTGTAAAGTAATAGAAGGATATATAATGTTAAAAAAAATTAATA
>JAOCPS010656159.1:0-10780 GCA_025505425.1 Graphium colonna | reverse complement strand
GCACTTATTGTTATTCACTTTTGGTGATAATTTTGTTTAATATTATATAAGAAATAATTTTAAAACAAATAAAACGTAGGAGACTTTTAAACAGCTGTTGCTTATTTCACACCTACCCGCGAAAATTCTCGTTATTATTTAAACAATTACCTGACAATGTCACGCCACTCTAGTTGGTGGCTTGCAACGTTCGGTTTTTCACGCGCTTTTTGCAGTGTTTGCTTAATTTTTAGTGAATTTTACTATTTTCATCAAACTTTCTTGATCATGTCGGACTCCGATGACGACTCCGACTACCAACCATCATTGGAAGACCAACCGAGCAGTGATTCTGAAAAAAAATCATCCGCCAGTACCGTCGCATCGTCGGACCTCAACCGACGCCAGCACCAACGTCCAGCGGCACCTTCAGGGTTACAAAGCGTATCGGAATCCTATTGGAATATATCCAATAGACGGGTCAAGAAAAAAGAAATTTCCATTTACTGTTGTTTCAGGCATGAAAAACAAAGAACCAGGTTGCAAAACTGAATTAGATTTTCTTTCTATGTTTGTGGATGACGAAATTATGGATTTGATGGTGACCATGACTAATTCGTACGCAAATAAAACAAGAATACTCCAACCTGTGACACGAAATAGTCGGTTGTCCAAATGGAAAGACTATGATGCTGTCGAAATGAATAGATTTATTGGTTTACTCATTTTCGATGCGGCTCAAAAAGTTGCCGAAAATCACTGATTATTGGAGTAAAGACACCTTGTACGAAAATAAAGTGGCCAGTACAGTGATGAACATTTTGAAGACACCTATTATTCGGGCACATAAACGGATCGATTGATAAAATAAGGCGGTTTGTGGAGACTATATCCAAAAAGTTTGACCAATTTAAAATACTTGGAGAGTTACTTACTATTGACGAAACCTCCGGATTTCTTTCATGCAGGCATACCACATATCTGGCAAGCATCATAAATATGGGATAAAATCATTCCAAATTTGCGATGACAATGGATAAACATCTGAATTGATTATTTATGAACGAAAGAATACGACGAGAATTGCAACTTGAACCCTATCATTTGACGTCGTTATGAAACTTAATGAGAGGTATCTGAATACGCGACGAAGTATCATTACTGACAACTATTACACGAGTATAAATTTAGCTCAAAATCTTCTACAAAAAGGTCATTTGATAGACATGCTGAGAAAAAACACGTAAGGAATACCAAAAGACGTTTTGACAGATAAATTGAAGAAAGGTGAGGCCTGTGCTGTGGAAAACAATGATGGAGTATTAATTGTTAGATGGAAAGATAAGCCAAAGGTGTTGGGTCTGTCAACCCGCCATACCCCTGGATTTTTCAGCATGCGCAGAATCCAACTTTAATTGATGACTATAACACTCATAAATGTTCTATTGACTATTCAGACCTAGTAGGAAGTTATTCCAATCCTGCAAGGAGGAGCTTGCTTTGGTTTCATAAGTTGGCTATAGAGCTTTTGTTTAGCACGTCTACGATTATTGCCTATATTTTGTACAAAAAGACCAAGAACTTAACGTCTAAACAATATACCATCACTACATTCAAAGAAATATATACTATGATTTGATGGGTCTAAGCAAAAACAGCAGACATGGTCGAAATAATCAAAATGGCCTAACTCGATACCGTTTTCGAACCAATGGAGATCCATTGGTCGACCATCGAAACAGGATAGTCAGAAGACGATGCATTCACTGCTATGTGTCAAGTGTGAAAACTTGTAAAGTGGCTAAAAAATCAACACTGTGTGCTTAGTTTGCCCCTCATATATTCACAAAGCCATTGATGTTAATTCATCAATGGCTTGTTTCATCATTAAGTTTTTTCTTTCTCTGTTTTCTGTTCCTTTAATGCTTCAGACTTACACACGACAAGAGTGAGTTCACAAGGAAGGACCGATTTTATACATTCTTATCAGATGCACGGATCATCTTAGTTTTCTATAAAATCGGGTGATCAGCCTAACAACAGCAATAGTAGCACATCAACAACTATATTGTTTGTGTCAATGATAATTTAAATTAGAAACTTTTATAATTTATTTATTTCCATTAAATAGCTAAATCCTTTAAATATAATTTTATTTATTCCACAGTATTACTATACACTCTATTCATTTATTACTGTACTTTTTCTATACTACTAAGATCACTACTAACACCTTTCTACCCAGTTTCTGGATTGTGACATAATTGCCACTACTTCAGTTTGTAGCCTATTCTTCAATTAGTTATGCTTACATTTCATATTAAAAGAATTAGTAAAGAACCGAAGTAGAGTTATTATTTGTTTTTCATTATGCAACATAGAAGCCGTGATAGCTCAGGGTCCGAGCGCTCAATTTAAAATTGTTTATTTTAAACAAACCTTACTTGAATTTCTGGTCCTGGCACTAACGAAATTACTTGCGTACAATTTTGAATACTAAGTGATTTACCACTTACTCAGAGCTGCTTGCAAATTTCGTTTAAGTATGAATTAAACAAATTTAAGTCAATACGTTTAAATAAGAACGGATATTAGGTGTCAAATTTTGACAGACACATTTACTGAACTTCTTAGCGCAGTGCAAGGCGTCGACAAGTCTTAATCGTCGATTTAATTTTAAATTTATTCAGATTTTGGTGAATTCCGTTGTAATTAATTTTATTCAGAGCCTTAATTATCAAAATGAAACAAAATTTACTTTGTATCATTAAATGGTCATCGTTATAGAATTCATCGATAATAATGTAGCAGTTTTGTAAAAGACAATTTTACTAAAACAAAAACACCCACAAAACGACCTTTATAATATAAGTCAGGTCGATTACCAACCTACGTTGGGTTTGATTATTTGAGAAATAAAGGTAAATACTCGGTTGCTGATATTACACTAGTCCAATATTTTATTATTTGAATTGAATTTTTTTTACCGTTCTTTTTACTACTTATTTTACACGACTCTTGGAATGTGGACTCTTGAATTCAACCTTTTGTGGCAATTGCAAACACGCCTTCCTAAGAAATGCTATTGTTAATAATTAAATGTATTGTATCTGAAAAAAAAACTTTATAACCATTCAGCGGTGTCGAGATAGCAGCTTATATTTAATTCCAATTTGTAAACTATGTATCAAAAAATTTCAAATGATTATATGTTCTAACAGTTTTTCCATTTATTTATATAAATATAATCCATCTGCACGTATGCTTGTTACTAAATTTCGGGTATCATTCTGTTATCGATGACAGAATTCCAGACAGGACAACGTCTGCCAGCTCTTCTAGTGAGATATAATTTCCTTTGCTCCAAGACTACGGTTATATTGAAACTAATTTAAATGTTACCCATCATATATCTTTTACAACAAATTTTAACTTTTTTTGCAATATTGTCTTCTTTAAATAAATTTTCTATTACCATTTATAACGATGCAAAATAAACTAAGCTTAATTTTTATAATCAAGGCTCCAAATAAAGTTCATTTTAACGGAATCCACCAAATGACTCAAAATATTCATTAAATTAAACAACGGGCGATGTGAGAAAACGATTGACTTAACACATTATTACATTGAATATTGCAATATCAGTTATAATCTAAAAGCAGTGAAATATAGCAAAAAATGTCATACGTGGTTACTGAAACGTTTTTATTTACTAAACTGCTTTTCGCTAAAATCAGTTATCTGTGTTAATCTAACTTAACTCTGTCAAATTACGTGATTGAGTGACAAACATTCGTACAACTACAAACTTTCATATTTGTAATGTTAGTAGAAACGAATGAAGGGAAAATGTCGTAATTGATATTGCCACGTAATACAAAGAAATAAACGTTGACCCTTATCTCTGATAATTTCAGAAACAAAGGCAAATTTTCACTTGCTGATAATATATAACATAAAAATATATAAGATTTTATAACAAACATTTGCTTGCTCAACAAATCAATAGAAATACCTTTTAATTTGTTGCGCAAGCAAATGTTTGTTTTTAGTAATTATTATACCTGGACATTGAAGCACATAGATATTGTTCACGTTTATTCGTCGGTTTTAAAACGCGGCATTTTTTGAATAATACTCAAAGTGAATGGCTGGAATTTAAAATATTTAAAAATTGACACTGGAATTTTTATTTATTACGCATTTTATATGTATTTTCTCCAATATTCTTCGTTTTTTTATAATATATATTACCTTATATTTATGATGAAATAATCATAAAAATTAGGTGCAATTGTATGACTTCATCGTAAAATTGAACAAAGCTGATTGTAATCAATTTTGTTCCTGAAACTACCACAAAATATAAGTTACAATAAATAGGTACAGCTCCTAGATTTTGTAAACGGTGACACATTTACAATTTTACCATCAGAGAAAATAAATGCATTCTTTGTCCATCTTAATTCCATACACCCAAAAATTAAGTTGACGATGGAATAAGAGCCATGTCAACTCCTTAGCTTTTCTAGATGTTTAAGTAACCCACAATGCCAACAACACATTGAACCACACTGTATATAGGGAAACAAACCGTTATTTACCGTAGGTAATTCTTTGTTTCAGAAAGCACGTGGGATCTGTGACGAGCAACATCTGGTCGCTGAACTACAATAGGTCAAATAGGTTCTGCGCGATAACAAGCTCCCAGCACCACGCCAAAGTCACACTGATCGAGTGAAGTCAGCCACAGTAGAGCGAGTACCTACTGTCTTACCATACGTTAGAGGAGTCGCAGACAAGATTAGCTACATCTTGAAGCCAGCCTCTATTAAAACATTTTATAAGCTGCTAAAGGAAATAAGTCAATTTTTACCACCAGTCATGTGCAACATCCCTCTACAAGATCCAGGGGTGTACATGTTTGAATGTGAATGTGGTCTCTCTTATGTAGGCCAAAAAAGAGAGCTATGAAAACCCGGGCGTAGGAACATATAGCCAACATAAAAAATAATAGATAAAATAAGTTTGCAGTTTGTCAACAAACTCTGAAAGGATTACATCAGATTTTATAGGGCAGAAAAGAACCCCGATTCCTGCCAAGGATGATACGCGAGGCTATTGAAATTAACAAACATTAAAATTTCAATAGGGAAGATGGTTGGGCCATCTGCTTGGGATCCCATTATAAATAAAATCAACTCAAGAAATAATGACAACAGTGCAAGACCTAGAGATACTATAAGTAGTTACTGCGTAGATCGGACTAAAAATTAATATCAAGCTAGCGGTATGAAGGATTGACAAGTAACACCAGGACAAAAACATCTCAGTCCTACCCGTTACCATGAATGCTGTAAAGAGTTCAAAACGTCGGATGATATGATTTAAAATAACCCGTGATAAAATCCGCAAGTTCATTAAATTAAAAATTATTTTAATTACCTTAGCTTTTATGTAATTTCCGTGTAACATAAAGATTTTACCCTCGATTTTTTTAAGATTACCTGGGACTTTTATTACGATCCTTTTTAATAAAAATGTTATTAAAATTAGCTTCTTTAATGAACTATTTAAACTATTGAAATTTTCAAGCATTACATATTTTATATTGAGAAACAAGACATCTTTATATCATAATTGATTTAGATATTGTGGTGTTTTAATGCTCTGTTGTAATTTTACTTGAAATAGGCATCGAAAAATATATTCCTAAAGTTTTTTTAATAGCATACTTCTTTAAATTATAATATTTTTTTAGACTGTTGTTTTAAAAACGATTAATAAACAGAAAAAATCCCAAAATGTAATTAACAAGATTTATGCGAAAATGGAATATTCCTTTCAGATTTGAAATTATGAAACGTGATATATTAGCAGCTCACTTATACGGATTGATGAACATTAAATGTGATTTCCTTTTCTCCATTACTTCGTGTCTCTGAGTTAAATTAAACCTCACGAATCGTTAAATATATTCTAAATGGACTAATGAACCTTCATTTGTTATTCCAACGGAGTTTAGAAGAATCAACCAACATATATTAATGACGGGTGAGATAAATTTTGTATTCATGAATCATAAAAGGCTATCACTTATATGTTCCTACGTAACATTTTAGTTGTAATTTCTTCCTATATAAAAAAAAAATACGATTTAATAACAATCAATGCAGATTTCTCATTAACAACTGGACTATATAATTAAAGATGGTTCACCGTACCAAGATTACTGCATTATATATTTCATATGTCTTCGAATATCAGAGTTTCTTTTTACTCGTCTCAGTCTCTCGCCGTTCGGAGCGCTGTACTGCCAAATTTTCCCGCCAAGAAGGCTTTATGATGCATCTTTTTATGTGTCGTTTCCGAATGTCTTTATAGTAAAGGAGCTATGCACCTTTTTTTGTTTGCCGTCTTCTAGTTCAAAATATAAGATGCGCTTTGCCATTTCTGAAGCTGCCGACGCATTAAGTAGGCCTCAATGCCACCGACATTGGCTCGTCGCAAAACTTCGGTATTATGCACTCGATCGGACCTAAGGTGATCTGATCTTCATGATGGTACGGAGGCATTTCAGATTAAGGCGATCCAGAGTACGTATATGGTAACCATATGAAATGAAATATCTTTAATCAATGTTAAAGTATACACTTGCTTATTGATTGTCAAATTTACTACCACCAGTTCGGAAAGTAAAGCTACTAACCTGAGAAGAACCGGCGTAAGAAACTTAGCTGGACCAGTCGTTTTTTATATATGTATATTTATAAATATTTTTTTAATTATAATATGTATTACAAATATAATCCTTTAATGTTTTTAAAGAAACCTGGAGCGAGCAGTTCGTTACCAGGGTGTGTTATCATTTAGATAATCATTCATATTGTAGTAACTTTAAACACACAAACGTTCCTTAACAATTTTTTGAATTTATTAACAGACATATTGTGAAAGTTTTCAGATATTCTGTTGTAGAAGCGAATACATTGCCCCATAAAAGATTTACTTATACTTCTTAGTCTTGTGGCAGAAGGAATTATTTTATGCTTGTTCCTAATATTTACATTATGTAAATTGCAATATCTTGGAAATTCGTTTTTTTTTTTGCACATACATAAAATTCTCCAATATGTATTAAGACGTAACAGTCAATATTTTTATTTTTTTAACCAAGTTTCTTACAGAATCTTTGGGGCCTAGGTTATAGACTCGAATAGCTCTCTTTTGGAGGATAAAGATGGTATCGACATCAGCTGCGTTTCCCCTAAGTAGAATGCCATAGGACCTACTATACACACGATACACACACAACTTCTCAGAGGAATACGGTAGGTTTGGCAGATAAAGATGCTGGCATATAGAAACTGATATAGATGAACTACTCGTAAATGAACAATTTGTTAATCTTTTAAACGAAAAACCCGAAAGTACCACCGGCGACAATACATTCTATAGAAAAATCATGCGTGGCAGGAAATGTTGACGAAATCATATAGTTGCGGACTGCCAATCATCAAGGTGGTGAATGGCTTGTCGCGTCTTATGATGAGCAAACGTAGCAGCAGATATTAATTCGAACAATTCCTTGGAACACTCCCTGTGGTGAATACGGTAGAGGACTAAGATATCAAGCCGACCAGAAAGAGTTTGCTGGTCAACAATTCGATTCATTTGTTATTACGGAGGAATACAGTAGATTTGACAGATATAGATGCTGACATATAGAAACTGATATAGATGAACTACTCGTAAAAAACAATTTGTTAAATCTTTTAAACGAAAAACCTGGAAGTACCACCGGCGACAATACATTCTAGAAGTCGAAGATATCAAGCCGACCAGAAAGAGTTGGTTCGTCAACAATTCGAGAGGCTCGAGGTTAAATACGGTTAAGTAGAAAGAGCTGGTACTAAAGTGCCCAAGCTCATAAATGATAACAGTATTGCTCAGTATAGGTGTGGTATTGATAGGTGATATGTGAATATTCTCAAGAACCTGTACAGTGAGGCCAACATGCAAGTATGCTACGTGCATATTGACTTGCATGTTGGCCTCACTGACATCGAGACCACTCAACAAAAAGTTTAATAGGGCAATAATATTCCACTAAAATAATTTACCAACACCCTGAAAGACCTGCCTCAACAATAACGGGAAGCCTCTTTCACATCCCCGGCTCACAGACGAATACAAACTCATTGCCGAAAACGCTACAGATCTCTGATACACGATGCATCCCTTAGTATGGACTAAAGAATAAACATGTTAAAGACCAAGGTCATGATAAAGCTAGCTTGTAAAATACCATATAATACTTAATGCAGCAGAGATAGTTCAAGATTTCGTCTATATTGTACACCGTTTATCTTTTGGTCCTAGTTCCTATGCTGCAAAGATTGCTAGGCGTATCAAGCTAAGTTGGACAGTATACGAGGAACTTGAGGGTGTTTTCAGTCCAGACTCCCTTAATGCTCGAAGACAAAGATATACAACCAATGTGTCCTACCCGTGCATGTATGCTTCTGAAAAACGACCGCTGCCCATGGACAACGCACTTCAAATCAAAGTTGCTCAAAGAGCAATGAAGCACGCCGTGTTAGAAATATCACTCATCGAATATGTCCCCAACACTAAAATCCGTCGTAAGATGAAGTAGTAGTTAATGTAGCTAAGCAAATAACCCCATAGAATGGTACAGCAACCAAGGAAGAAGGAAAAGATTAGGCCACCAGCGTGGTATCGCCTCCGTCGTCTAGTAGTCGTGGTGGTTGGCCCTTGCTTTTAAAGCGAAATCCGGTGTGGGAATAATAACTTTGTGTTGTTATTTCTTGGTTGGATCACATCAGGCTAAGAGAGTAATGAAATAGATAGTGTACCTATGTTTGTGTGTACGCTCGTGCACTATAATATATAGCTAATCTTTGAGAAAATTAACGTCGTAGCGGAAATTCGATAAGGAGGACTTTATTTATTTTAGGTAACATGATGATTTGCTAATCTCGAGAGGGAAGCTACGGACACGAGTAGCTCAAAATCGAGAAAAGTATCATGCTATAGAGTAGACCTATAGACCTATAGAGTAGACGTGGGCTGATTGCTATTAACAAGAAATGTTACAACATTCAAGCTATTGAAAGCAAAATTATTCTTATTTGTCAACAAACAAAACCAGAGCAAATCAATCAAGGTCAAATAATTAAAATGAAAAGTAATATTAACAGTAGTATTAGATTTTTATTTACTGTTGTCCTTCGAGATCCATATCTTTTCATATCTAAGTGAAATTTAAGAAAATAATTCCACAATGTTTCGGCAAAAATTCGCTATGTGTTTGTTAAGTAAAAACAGCATTTCGGTAAGGACAACCCTTATTTAAAAAGACAATACGATAAACACAATTGAAAAACACTTTATATTAAATAACTGTACGGATTTTATTGGGGTTTATTTTTAAATTTTATCACCTGACGTTTCGAACCCTGTACAGCGTTTATGGTCACGGGTAGGACTGAGGTGTTTGATGACCTGCCGTCACTTGTTAATCCTGCATACTTTCTGCTTCAATATAAATGTTTGTTTAGATCTACACAGTAACTACTTATAGTGTCTATATTCGCGTAAGTTTTAGAAATAATATTGTGAACACTTTATATTGATAAAAATATAAGATAAAGCGGTCCCTTTAACTTGACACTCAATTTGCGATATATGCTTACCCCTAGGTGCTCCCTGCGGTTTCACCCACGAAAATTTTCCTCTTCCTTTTTCTATTGCAACATTGTTTCATTGATTTTCCGCTCCTATTGGACAAAGCGTAAAATTATAAACAAAAAAAAAAAACAAACCAAAAGCAAAATCAATGAAATTACTCTTTTACTCCAAATAAAAAATGTAAAGCAATTAAGCATAAAACCGTAAGTTTTTCATCCGCTTTTACGCAAACAATGTTCAAAAGAATTCCTCTGGCCGAAATCTCATTTGTTATTAACCAAACCAGAGCGCGGAATGCCTTTGGGATACCGAGCAATTCATGCAAACATTTCAGTAATTGAACTAGAACGAAATAGAAAATACTGTAGGTGTTAACAAAAAATAATGTTGATTAACACTAGCTGCTGTCTGCTGCTTCACTCCTGTAAATTGTACTCATTATTGCAACGCTGTTTTTATTGATTTTCCGTTCCTATTAGATATAGCGTGATGTTGAATATGCCTTCCTCGATAAATGATCTAACTCACTAAAAAAGAAATTTTTAAGGTAGACAAGGGTGCTAACGGTTTATCACATTGACGTAGATTTGACTATAGGGGGTAGGAATTAGGAACATTTTAAGAATTCAAAAGGAAAAGGAATGGAAAAGAAAAGGTAGAAACAGCTAAACACTTCTAACACAATCATAATATGCATATTTTGTTTATTAATATTGCATTGTATATTGTTATTATGCATATTTTATGCCGGCTTTGTTTGAGGAGTGGTAGAACCTCCCTGATGCAGAAGCCTTATAACTACCACCTGATAGATAGATGTTTTTCCCCCTTCTCTGACCAAAACATTAACCAACAATTTTTTTGCAATCTACTACTAGGTGAGAAACCATCAATGAAGAATAATAATAAAAATATTAAACAAGACAACCCTTAAATCACTTAGTAAAGGATAAATGTGCTTACTTAACCCTTTGCAATGAAAAAGGCTAATAGATATATTAAAAGGAACTGCCATTTTGCTAATAGTTGGTTTGACCATAAGTATTACATATCTACAGACATAAAATACAAAACGTCATTTTAA
>JAOCPS010656048.1:0-10781 GCA_025505425.1 Graphium colonna | reverse complement strand
GACTGACAGCGCACACACAACATTAGGTGAACCGTCGTCTGTTCATTTCTCATCCTTTCTATGAAAAAAAAAAAACAAGTTGTCTTCCTGAATTAAACGTCACGTAGTGCACATGTGCAAGCCATGTCCGTATTACCAGTTATTAAGATTAACAACTATATGAGATACATCCTAAAGGATGGCACTCTGGTTTTTCAGCGCTTTCTAACACTGAGCACAGTCATAACTTAGTGGCTAGAATTCTCCATCAGATGCTCGCTTTGGAATATGGTCTCACGGAACAAAGATTGCTGGAAGTACTTGCCTGTGCCGTGCTCGAAAATAACCACGCCAGTTTATATTAGGATCGGCTCATCATCATAGACAGGACGATACTGGCGAACAAGCGTTATATCGTGTTGATGGACTAGGCACAGTTAAAGGTATTTTTGGTTGACATTCCGATCGCATTAGACGAGAACCTCGTGAAAACTGAAAAGAAAAGAAATATCTGAACCTGGCTCACGAAGTGATCGACATGTGAACTCGGGTGCCAACCGAAATTATCCTTGTAGTTGTATCTATGTAGTGATTCATTCCAATCAGCCTGAACAACGCCTGAGACGACTGGGGCTCCGTTACGGACCGCTTCTAGTTCAGATAAAAAGATAGTGCTCCTCGATACCGCATTGTCCGCCAACTTCTCTTACTTGCACCCTAATTCTCGGCCATTTTGTCTCCCCGTCTTTTCGACTTTCATTGAATAAACATAATGACAATTTAACAACACCATAATGAGCACATACAATCTTTCAAACTTATGGTAAGCATTTGAAATTCACTAGCCCCAAATTCCAATCGAATATCGGGTGGAAGAGGGTGCATTATTACAGTTATAATTTTCTTTGCGTATTCTTTCCTGTTCTTTACAATTTATAAATATGTATTAATACACCGAATAGTTATCAAGTATTATGTAGCACTTAAATTTTATTTCTTTCAAATTATACCCCAATGCCTTATTTCCTATACATTTCTTATGTTTTCATAGTTTATTTTTCTTTGGTTATAATTGGGGTACACAGTTCTCGGTACTTAAGACTTTTGCTAGATTGAGCTCTTATTGTAGATGAGGTGCGCGAGTCGTCCCATTATTGTGATGATCAGTCATACCGCTTATTACAGTATATCGCAGTCGTAAATTACATCGTTCCGTATAATCTCTCATATACATATAAGAAATTATTATGTTTTTATCACATTATTATTTATAAGGACAGATGACATCAGTATTTTCAAGAAATACTTTGCGAATACGGAGATATTTCCTGTTATATACATCATTAGACCTATAACAAGTCTGGGTAAAGGTGTTGTCAAGCAATTACAGGATTTATAGGTAATATAGGATCTTTTATAACCACTAGTTGCATAAGAAACCTGGCATAAGATAATGTGTGGCTTTTGCGTTTGCCGGATGGCCATTCTTGATGAATTCCTGGTATTTTATAACAAACGCGACTCGTAATCCAGATGCGACGTGATCTGTTGACATCAGTGTACCGTCTGCTCACTTGTTCCAGCCCCTACAAAAAAATTGAATCAAAACAACGAAATAACATCTAATGAATATCTAATAATAAATGACAGGGCTTAAAATTAAATGTAAAATTATAGTTAATAATTACCTGTAATGCGCGGAAAAAAGAATAGTTCACAGGCTTACTGTGAGCTCTGGCATCTCACAGAGGTACGTGCCTATATCTCATCAAGAAAAATCGAATTTTCAAAACATCTGATCGCCCTACATACAAAATTAATAAATAATTAAAAAATCATGCAGCATTCATTATATTCACTATCAAAGCATTCACTAAAAGTAAGTCATAAAGAATCTTTTGAACATGTTTATCAATTCTATGTGTGCCATGAATTTAAAGGAGGTGTTATTAATGCTATGAAGGCTTTAGTAGCTTTATTTATGGGAACATTATTGTTAACTACGAAAGCATTTAAGGCCATCGCCACACATCTTTTTCTGGCGATGAACTTATAGATCTTGACCTCTATCCCACCGAATGTTAAACATTGACTAACAAAGCCAGCTATTAGAAGGCTATAATTTGATTTCCAGATGAAGTGATTTAAAAGATTTTAGTAGTTTCTACAAAAATCTATCTCAGTAAACATGTTCCAAAGAAAAAAAATGTATGATTTCATAAAAAAAGCGAAACAATTTAGAAAATCTTTCAAATAACTGCGAATTTGATTTGTTGGCGAGTATTATTTTCCAGAATACTTCGAAAATAACTTCAAATCAAGTCAACTTAAAATATATTTTTGTACTGTTATATTGATTTTAAAAAGAAACTATAAGAACAATTTTCAAAAAGTTATATGGGGAAAATAGGTTCATAATTGGCGATAAAATGGGTGCATAAAAAAGAAATATACAGTCGAACATAATACCTCCTCTTTCTTAAAGTTAGTTTGAATATAGTATATTACGTTTTAATTATAAAACCAATTACTAATACTATTACTAATATATTTTATATTTGTATAAGTAAATAAAGATGGATAAAAGTTAATAATTACTTGCTAGTTTTATACATTGTTTATAATATAATTCCAATCAATTCTACCTACACAATCTGTCATGAAGTAACAAACTGATAAACGCCTTTTAAAAACTTTTTACTTTTTTAATTAAACTTTATTAAAAATAATCAAAATTTCCCTTAACCCTTCTTTTCTTTATTTTGTAATAATAAAAACTATTTTTTATTGAAATATTACTTAAATTTAGATATGATATTATCGAAGAATTAACAACGTGTATTTCTTTCTCATGATCAACCGATGTGGTTACGTTGGTTTATTGTCTGTATAGATCCATAGATCGATTTTTTTTGGTTGGACTGTTGCTTCCGTTTCTTCCGTTTCCTTTTACAGATTTTGCTTACATCTATTTTCTATTAAAATGGCACCAGCCGATACCAATTTGCCATTACAATATGCTAAAAAAGATAGGATATTTTCTCGCATGCAAAATATTTCTGATCGCGTCAAAGATATTAATTTAAAATCATTTGATGCAGACTAATTTTTGTGCGAGTTTGAAACTGTTTATTCATTGCGTGATGGTTTTGAAAATGTGCTGGATAAAATGGCTATTTTGGAGTTGAATGCAAATTCTAATTACGATGTCAACTATCAACCGCTTTCCTTGTTGGAAAATCTGTTAGGCTGTGTAAAACGAGCTGCCAAGAAATTGCTTCGATTCGTAAATTAGTGAGTATGAAGATAAGCGTCTCTCTGCCACTTCATACCTGGATCAAATATTTGATTTTAAGTCCATTACTTCCGCAACTCCTAATAATTTGGAATCATTCTTAGGCGAATTCGCTTCGTCAGTAGCCGCTTAAAAAAACATAAAAGTCGATGACCTCTCCGATTTAATTTTCTTGCATATCGCACTTAAAAAACTAGATACCAATACGGCGCGTGCATTTGAGTCCAACCACTGTACTAGTCTGAGTTGTGAAATTTCAACATTTTCAACCCTGGTTTGTTTTATTCGCGGACATATTAAGGATTTGGAAAGCACCTCATCCAGGGTAAAGGTTGCTCACATCAACAGAAAAATATTTGATCATAAACCATTGATTACACACGCTTATACTAGTTCCGAGTAGTCCGCATGTACTTTATACAATTATAATCATGACTTCTACAAGTATAGGGTATATAATAAGTACAAACCAAATAAACGTTTTAAATTCGTCAAGTCGAAATGTAACGCTAAACATCACACTTTATTATGCTTCGGAATCGTACCCGCTGCCGCGAGAAGCGCCGATTCAAATGTTGATCGGTGCCTTTCTTTTTCCGCATTTTCTTTTATCGAATAAGTTTCAGGGACAACCTCGGCATATCTCACCGCTCACGTTAGAAACGGTCCTCGGTTACGTCATTGTTGGTGACGCTCTGGTCGGCGTAAATAGTTATGAGTCCGTTTCATATTTCTGCACCGCGGATCCATTGGACTCCGTTATTTGGAAATTCTAGGAGCTGGAGGAAATCGACGTCCCTCCGGTACTTAGTTCCGATGATAAGTTGTGTGAGGAATTTTACTCAAGTACTACCTCGCGAGCTTGCGATGGCCGTTACGTGGTGGCTTTGTCCTTCAAGGTTGACGACAACTGTCTCGATAACTCGCGTCAGGCAAGTGAGCGACGATTTTATTGCTTAGAGACAAAGATGCAGGCTTCTTCACAATTCAAGATCGCATATGACAATGTAATACTTGGAAAAGACTTATATTTCGCCTATAAAATGTAATCCTTCACAAATTTCGTATTTTATTCCGCATCACGGTGTGATCCGAGGAGATAAGAACACAACGAAGTTACATGTAGTTTTCGATGGTAGTTGTAAAATCAGCACTGGGTTTTCCCTTAATAATAGGTCACTAAGGGAAAACCCGGTGCTGGTTTTAACAGAGATGAAAGTCTCCAAGGCAGTTTGTTTAACATAATTAATAATTTTCGTTTATTTTCGATAGCTCTTTCCGCTGATATTCGTCAAATGTTTCTGAGCGTTGGCATAAGAGAATCTGAAAGGTGTTTTCAACGCATTTACAACTTTATGAATTTAATCATGTAGTATTCGGTCTCAAATCCAGCCCCTTTCATGCGCTGCGCACTAATAAGCAGCTAGCAGTCGATGAAGGCGCTTCGTTCCCTTAGGCTAGGGAAATCATTGATACTAGCCTTTTTTTGTTAGGTGATATTAAAACTCCCCGTCACTTAGGTATCGTCGCTAATATTCTGGTTGCTATTTTAGCAGGGGAGTAATTTAATTTAACGTTTAAAATAGGGACTATAATACATCAATTTGATAACAACTAAATCGGAGGTTTCTCCTAAAAAGGTCCTTTTAGTAACACAACCTATTACAAGGGTGGTAGAAACATGTCAAAGTCGCGTGATTTTTCGTAACATTTTTGCGTTTTCGGACTCAACTGTCGCTCTCTTCTCGATACATTCCTCGCCTCATTGATGGAATACCTTTGTAGCCAACAGAGTTTCAAAAATACAAAATGATTAAGCGCCGCATAATTTATATCATATCTCGGGTACACACAATCCCGCCGACTGTCTGTCGCGTGGGCTCACTCCGTTTGACTTTCTTGACTTTTTTAGACGTCTCACAGTGGCCTATTGTTCCGTTTAACCCGTCATCTGCGCCCGAGTGTGCGTTTGCGTTTGCGAGTGGATGTTTGAGATACTCTGACTTGAGTTACGAAGAAAACTTCCTCATTCGAACCCCAAACGAAAGAGTGATGTCATTTATGACCCTATATAAACACTTATATAGGGTCATAAATGACATCACTCTTTTTTGGTCTCTGTTGTTTGGAAAGTCACACGACTTTAAGCGTTTTATGTTAGTCTCCCAATTCCCATCGAAATGACTAGCTAGGGATATTATGACACCATTCAATTCGATTTTCAGACAACATATGACCGAAATCCGTATTATGATACTTCGAGCAAAGAAATTCGTGAAGTTCTGAACGTTTGCGCTTGGTGGCTATGTAATTGGTTTCGTTATCCGAATAAATTCTACCTACCGAGCCACGTCTCGGAAGAAATCGTTCGAAAGCGTTTATAAAACTATCCGGATCAAGTCACCAGCTAATTCTATGTGTACCGCACGCGTAGTCATAGAAATGAATAAGCACACGTAAGTCTTGGTGGAATGAACACCTCGGCCGCCAGTTATAGTGACCTTGAATGGTCCAGCATAATCAGTGCATTTGTTTTTACTTTTTATTTACTTATATATTCAAAGATAGACAAAAATGTACACCCATTAATTTATATAGTGTTTGGTGTAAGTCAAATATGTTAATTGCTTCTGTTTTATTCCCTTCAGTTGTTTTTTTATATACTCGTAACATAAAACTAAACTTTTAAATGTTTTATTATTTTTTATTAATTAAGAGGATATTAGAATTTAATTAATTATTGATTTATTTACATTTAATTGCATTTACCTTAAATTAAGAAATACAATGGGCAAACTTGATGCCTTGAGGCATTCTCTCCTAGTCAACCCGGGGCGTGGAGATAAATTATGGTAGGTGCAAAAATAATTTAAAAGTAAAAATAAGCTTTATAAACAAAAGTCATATCACTATTAATAAAAAAACTTACTAATAAATATATAAATAACTATACATAAAAAAATATAAATATATAATAAAGTGAATGATAGTTGTACACTAATGAATAAATAGTTTTTCCAGATTCCTTTAAATAATGTTCGAGAAGTAAACGCTTAAATGACACTTTGGTAGAAGCTTTTCGAATGTCCTCGGGCAAAGAGTTCCAGAGTAGTGTCGCCCGCACTGTGAAAGAGTTACCAAAGAAGCTTGTATTATGTTAAGGAACAGAGATTTTTAAATTATACGAAGAACGGAGAACTCTTTCACTGTTTGACGAGAGAAATTGAAAATTATCTTTCATATAGGTGGATGAAGCAGAGTCATTCATAATAGAAAAAAGAATAAGCAACATTCCAGAGGAACGCCTTTGTTTACCGTAAGCTATTTTAGGCGAGAACGGTGATATGATCATATTTCCGAAGGCCGCAAATATATCTAATACAGTTATTTTGTAGGCGCTTCAATTTATTCAGGAGTTCTAGACGCAAGTCTGGATAGCATGCATATGCATAATCAATTATTGGGAAGACAAGAGCCTGCACAAGTATGACCTCTGTTTCAAAGGGGAGGAAATTCTTCAGACGGTACAAAATTAGTAACGTTGCAAAAACCTTACGGCTGAGGTTGGCGATCTGACCTGCCCAACTCATAGTACTGTCTATGATAAAACCAAGATTTTTTTAACTGTTTGACCATGAAATGGTTTTGCCTTCGTAATATACATTGGGCATGCTTGTGTAGTCAATTTTAGCTAACATTTTTGAGCTACCTACCACCATAGCCTGACATTTTTTATGATTAACCGACATTCTATAGCGCGATGACCAATTGCTTATAGCACCAAGATTGGTATTCAATCTATCAATCGCACTTTGGAGATCGGAAACTTCAGTGTGAATATATAGCTACAGATCGTCTGCATACAAATGGTACGAACAGTCAATATTGGATGTGATAGAGTTTATAAAAACTGAGAAGATTATGGGAAAAGTATACCACCTTACGGCACGCCAGTCTCCAGTCTAAGTATTTAGTATTTTGCTAGGCAATAAAATTTGTTATTATTTTCTGATAAAGAAAGCCTTACATGTTTATAGCGTACTTTTATATTTATATTAAAACAAGATATAAATATTTTCATGACCATGTGCCTCTTTAACTATTTTTCAACCTAAATAATTGCGCTAACGAGTTCGTTAAAAGTTTTCTACGTCGGTTTATTTATATAATTTAACATGAACTATTTGTAGAACAGTAGATATTTAATTTAACAAGTGAAAAATTATTTGTTTGGTTTGAGTTTATGAATGTTTACCACAAACTAAATTTTTGCAAGATGTATAAATTTGCTTTAATATTTCATAGAATAAGTAGAAATTATATTTTATTTCTGTCGAAGTTTTTAATGGACAAAAATTATTAAATTAAAACCCATTTTTAATTTTTTTTTCTGGTTTACATTGACATTATTCAGCACAATTTTCTAAATAAACAAGGAATTTTCCTACTCTAACAATGTTCGCACACACATTTGCGTATGCGTTTTTACAAGTTGTTAAAACGCACATGTCTAAATGTGTGCATCAATCACTTTGACAATTTTGTTTGACTGCGCTCCATCTGGATTATTCTCTAATCTGAGGTCAAACCCATAAACCTTGTATATATGACTAAACTGAGCCTACCTTAGAAAAACCTTTTTTTACTTTTAACTAATAATTTTACTTTTAACTAATTTTCCTTTTAATTAATAAAAAACACTCTCAAGTTTTGAAAAAAAACGATAGAACAATCGATACATTTATGGGCACGTGTTATACTAAAATCACCTTTCACAGGTTTTTTGCGTAATTTCAAACTTGACGTAACAACCACCTAACGTATTTTATATAAGTAAAATAACCAAATTTCTTTATCGATGAAGCAATTGAATTGTTTTTGTAGAGAGGGACTTTAAACTATAAGGATAGACAAATTTTAAAATAAACTTTTAAAGTTAAAAGGTGATCATTGTCACATTAATTAAATAATAGTTTTAGATAAAAACTAAATAGTATAGTAATTCGGATTTGTTTTCATTACAAAAGTGAATATAAAAATATAGATTTTATGAAAAGTTCTTTTCTTTTTAATATTTTGAAAGTGAGACATACCCAAGAGCTATCAATTAGCTTAGTTCAGTTAGCGTTAACCTCATTGATTTTTGCTATCTCAATATCAGTTTATACACAGAGTGGCCGACATCGGACTTCTGTAGGTCGGGTGGATGATGGATACATCTTCCTTGCCCTTGGTTAATCCAAGCCTGGCCAGATGACCCTAAAGTTTCAGCCATTTTTCCATGTCCTATCAAACCAAGACGGATTCGTGGGAGAAGAGTATTGTCATTAGATTCTAGGCCAGCCTCCCTATCCCTCGCGAAATGGCAGGGCTACACCGCCGATGAATGCGACGTGGGGGGGCCGTGGGGGGTAGATTTCTACGGCTGGATCTGGGTGAGAGACCCACCCAGACCGTAACCGCCACGGGAGCTAAGATCATTGGCACTTGCTTTCCTGACTGCTAAAGCTTTGGGCGTTTACTCTGTCGCCCATAACAAAGGGAACACACAAAAAAGGTTATCAGAATATTTGACGACAATGACATCTTAAATGATTATCAGAGGTTTTGTTTCTGAGACTTACGCGAATATAAGACGTTTTTAAATTCAACATTTTTATGGATTTTATCGCGTTTTATTTACATTTTTATCTCCCCTACGTTTCAAACCCTTTATAATATTTATGGTCACGGGTAGGACTGAGATGTTTGATGTCCTCGTGTCACTTGTCAATCCTGCATACTGGAATATTAATTTTCAGTCCGATTTACGAAGTAAGTACTTATAGTTACTTTAGGTCTTGCAGTGCAGTGCTTATTTCTTGAGTTGATTTTATTGGATCTCAAGCAGACAGTAACACCCAACTATCTTCTCTATTTAAATTTGGATGTCTCTTAATTTCAATAGCCTCACGAATCATCCTTAGCAGGAATCGGTGGTATTTTGCGAGGTTTTTTGGCCTATCAAATCTGATGTAACTGCAGACTTATTTTATATATTATTTTTTTACCTAAAGGTACATAGCTCTAAAATATAAAGTCTCAAATTTTCAATAACTGTAACAATTATAATTTTCTTTCTTTCATTGCACATTTAATCACTTTATGTGAATCACTAATTGTTCAAAATTAATAAAAAAATAATGAATTTGTTTAATAAAAATTAAAAATCAAATATATGTCTCTCTTTAATTATTACATCCCAAAAAAATATACTTTTTCACAAAAGATAATTTTTATGGTATAACAAGTTTTAAAGATTTCTTTATAATAACATGTTTTCGTCTACGCCACTTTTTGAAGACATGCGACGATGTCGATTGGGCAGGTGGCTTGTTAATTTTATCGATCGGTATGGGGCGTGGTTCATAACTATAATAGTTGGTTCAGGGAGGCTACATAACATTGAGGTAGCCATTCAGTAAACTTTTCTTCATTAATTTCTTTATAATAGTCTCCAGTGGTTTTGACGCAAAAGCCAAACGACACAAAGGAACAAAACCGTTGATGTTTTCAGCGTGGCAAACTATAAGTCGCGATAATTCGCGAAATATTCAAAAACAAGCACGAAGCAAATTTTAAAATTACAAGATAAATATTGCAAATCTATTACGGGTATGCAGTAGGTTTTTTGTGGGAACTAGACTTCGCAATCAAATTCTAATCACGAGATAAATTACCCCAAAAGAACACCTGTAAGATACATGGATAGTGATGATGTGCCACCCATTAGCATTTGTGAGGTTGAGCATACCCTTGGCCAGATGAAAAAATATCGTTTTTCAGGCCCGGATGATATTTAAGTTGAATTTCTCCGTGCTGTTGCAACACCAATTATCGATACCTTCCCTCTAATCATACAGATGAGGTTTCATAGTCTGACAAAACTAATTTCGATAAAAAAAAGGCTGTGACAGGAAGACGCGATTTGATCCAAGATTTTTGCAGCTGTCTTATAAGATGACATAAAAACGCTTTATTATCTTACACATTTTATTCTTTGTTAAAACTATCAATCAAAAGAGATGTCCAGAGAAATATAACTAAAATAGACGGCTTTTTAAAAATTTTAAGATATCCAAGCACAAACTACAAAATCTCAAAACCTGTCTTGTTGGTCAGTGTATCTAGCCAACTATGGCATATGGTGCTGAAACGTGACAATTCACTAACGAGTTCGCTAGTCACTTGTAAGAGTACACACTTCAAATATTTTTAGTCAGTAGAGATATTTACCAAAAGATTTGAAGTGTATAACATATTTTATTATTGATTGGTCAGAAATACTAGCAGCGAAAAGGATATATTATTTAATTTATTTTTAATTTTTATTTATCATTTTATTGCAAAATCCTTAACATTGAGGGTTACAAAAGGTGGACTTAATGCCTTATGACATTCTTTACCAGTTAACCTGGGGCGTGGTAGAAGATATTAAAGTCACTGGCGAAAGAAACTCAAGTAGAAC